>CAUYRH010041014.1:0-10000 GCA_963574655.1 Perodicticus potto
TTAGGATGAAATGTTCTGTAGATGTCTGTTAAGTCCAAATGTTGAATGGTTAAGTTTAAGTTTAAAATTTCTTTGGTTTCTTTGCTTAGTTTCTTATTGGCTGATCTATCCAACACTGCCAAAGGAGTGTTAAAATCTGTGACTATGATGGTGCTAGAGGAAATCAAGTTGCTCATGTCTGTTACAGTCTCTCTTATAAATTGAGGTGCATTTTTGTTGGGTGCATAAATGTTAATAATTGAAACCTCATTATGTTGAGTGTTACCCTTAACATATGTGAAGTGACCATTCTTATCTTTCCTGACTTTTGTTGGTTTAAAGCCTATTATATCTGCAAATAAAATTGCAACACCTGCTTTTTTCCAATTGCCATTTGCCT
This sequence comes from Perodicticus potto, assembly GCA_963574655.1. Lineage (NCBI taxonomy): Eukaryota > Metazoa > Chordata > Mammalia > Primates > Lorisidae > Perodicticus > Perodicticus potto. The sequence continues at coordinate 380 of CAUYRH010041014.1, forward strand.
GATTATAGATGATCATCCCTTCACCCTGAGTCCATATTTATCTTTTAAGGTAAGATGAGATTCTTATATGCATCAGATATCTGGCCTGAGTTTTTGTATCCAGTCAGCCAACTTGTGCCTCTTTAGAGTACAGTTTAAGACATTCACATTAATTGAGAATATTGAAAAGCCTGGTAGAATTTTGGGTATTGAGTTTTTCGAAAGACGAAACGTTTTTAATCCTTTCACCACTGTGAAAGTTGGAATTTGATCAAAAGTTTGAGTGAGTTTGCTTTTGTGGTGGAGGATTGCTCTGGTCATTATGGAGGATAGGTCTGAGAATATCCTGGGGAGCTGGTTTAGTAATGGCAAATTTCTTCAACATGTGAATGTCGTTAAAGTATTTAGTTTCATAAATGAAACTCAGTTTCACTGGATACAGGATCCTGGGTTGAAAGTTATTTTGTTTTCGGATAAAAGTCAATGACCACCCTTTTCTTGCTTGAAAGGTTTCAGCAGAGAGATCTGTAGTCATTCTAATATTCTTCCCCTTGTAGGTTATGGTTTTCTTATGTCTGGCTGCTTGCAGAATTTTCTCCTTCATCTTAACTTTAGTGAAGTTAATTATGATGTGCCTAGGGGATATCTTATTTGAGTCCAGTCATGCTGGGGTTCTGAAACTGTCTGCTATCTGAAGTTCAGAATCTCTTGGCACGTGTGGAAAGTTCTCCTTCATAATCACATGAAGAAGAGCCTCTGTGCCTTGTGACACAACTTCGTTGCCTCAGGGATTCCTATAAAGCGAATATAAAGCGAATTTTCTTTGAATTATCCTACACTTCTCTGAGAGAATTATCCATTTTTGCTCTCCATTTCTCTTCCTCTTTGAGAGTTTGGGAGCATTCAAAAACTTTGTCTTCAATGTCAGAAATCCTTTCTTCTGCTTGTTCCATTCTGTTACTGAGGGATTGTACTGTATTTCTCAGATCTGTGAGGGTTGCAAATTCTTATCTCAATGTGTCAAAAATCTTTGGTGATTTTGTCTTTGATTTCATTGAATTCTTGAGACAACTTTTGAAATGCTTCTTGAATTTCTAATTCCAATTTTACTTCCATTCTATTAATGTTATTTGCAATCTAAATTCTGAATTTCAGACATCTCAGCCATTTGTTTATGAATGGGATCTTTAGTTGTGTCTGCCATATCATTCCTCGGGGGAGTTGATTTACTCTGGTTATTCATGTTACCAGAGTTTTTCCACTGATTCTTCCCCATGATTATTTTACACCATTTGGCTAGATGAGCAAATAAGGTGAAGTTGGGTTGGCGGGCTCCTGGAGTAGTGATTAGCCAGCCCTTTGTCCAAGAGCTGAGACTGGTGTCTGTATCTTTTGTCCTAGAGCTTTGTAATGGACCTGTACAGTGCTACGGCCTGAGAAAATGGGAACTTGCTTGGTGTGGTGGGGCTAAGTGGCTCTGTCTTATTTTCAGCTGGTCTCTGTCCTACCCTCATGAATTAGTTACTCTGGGTTGAAGTCTCAGCTGTGGAGAAATACCACCAATGAAGTCACCCCACCCTCCACCCCCCAGGTGACAACTGGAAAAGGAAAATCAAACTTTCCCACAACTACATACCACAGCCACACACCCAGGGTACCACTTTGGATAGTCTTCGGATGATTGGTTCAGTTTAAGAGGTCCAAATCAATTGTCCCAGTCAGTACCCAGTCTCAAGTGGGAGAGTTCAAAAGGTCTCCGGCAACTATATAGCAAGGGTCTGCTGGTAGCTTGAGTATAACTCGTTCTGGTGCTCCATGGAGTCAGAAGGACCCTCCCCCCCAGCAAATGAATTAGTCTGGGAAGGTTGATGCCTCCTTCCCCACCTTGCACCTCTGTCACACCCAGTCACTGGTGACCCCGCAGGGCTGTGACTCAGTTCCCTCCAATGAGCAGATGTTCCAGGGGTTTGTGCCTGCCTGAGTCACAGGGAGATATATATCTCCTCAGCCAGTCCTCCACACTCTGCCACCATCCAGCAGGGGGATCTGAGGCCTGACAACCTCTGGTGGTTAATGGAAGCTGGGGTGGCTCACTTAGTTCCAGCCCCACTCCTGATTGATATTACTGACACTTGCATTTTTGCAAAATTTGTGGTTCTGTCATCGCAATATTCCTGTGTGGACCAGACACTGTTTGAGTTCATAGAGACTGCAACTCAGCCCTGGTCTGTGCCACTGCCTGGAGCTGGTGTGTCTGTCTCCACTGCAGTCTGTGTTGGGGCAGGCGGATTTTGTACTCACAATCAGCAATCAGTTCCATCCCTGCCTGCCTACTCCTGTCTTAGGTATGATCCCCTGGGGTCCAGGTGCTTCTTATGCTCACTAAAGCAGTCCTCTGGCTGAGCTCCCCGCTGGGAGTATGCTGTCTTCACATGCACATGTGCAAGCATCTTCTATTCTCCATCCCTGCTGTGCCCCACCCAGGCAGGTACTGCCTCAGCCATACCCTTTACTCACAGGGCCTTCGTTTCCATCCCAGATCTGCTCTGCCAGTGTCCACCACCAGAGAAGATGCCTGGCTTTCTCTGGTTTCCCAGAGAGGCAGGGAGTGTCTGTCCAAAAAATACCCAGATATAGGGCAGCACCTGTGGCTCAAAGGGGTAGGGCGCCAACCCCATATACCAGAGGTGGTGGGTTCAAACCCAGCCCCAGCCAAAATATACCCAGGGGTGTGATACCTATTATTCCTGCAGCTGCCTAGGCTGCTCTGTGCCATGGGGCACCGCCTCTCCCTGTCCCCCATGGTTCCTTCAGTCCACCGTCTTCTCCCTACTCCCATGTGGCAGAATCAGCACAGACCTGCAACAGCCCATGCCCTGTCCATACCTCTCAAGAAAAAGCCCAAGAATATGGACTCTCTGGGGGGGTCAGGCCTCCAGACCTCAGGGTGAGAGTGGAGGGTGGAGTGGAGTGCTGGGAGTTCAGAATTGCAGGTAGAGAATATATACATTTTTATGTAGTTTTATGCCTGTGGGAGAATGCCATGGCACCCTAGTAGGGGAAGGCTGTTCGGTCTTTAGAGGATCTCTCCTGTGAGATAAAATAGGAGGATGTTTGAACTCTGCTTGCTTGTTTGTAGAAAGTATACTGTGAGCTGTTCACATGGGGGAGGGGACTCTTGTCCGCGTGGCGATGGATTTTGTACCTTTTGTTTGTATCCTTGGGGTTTCAGCTCACCTCAGCAGGGTTGATGTGCATTCTTCAACCTTCTCTCTTGGCTCAGCTCCAAACAATCAGCTTATTTGCTGAACTTTGTCCTTTAACTCTCCTGGATGGGAGCCTCTGTGGAAAGCTGGCTCCCTGTAATTGTGGCTTAAATCATTAGATGAGACATCTGGAGGGAGACCTTGCTGGTATTAGGTCAGGGTCTAAGGATATTAGAAGCAAAGTTTCCTTGGTTTTCATCTCACGCTTCAAGGATAACTGCCAAAACTCTTAACTTACTATATATATATTCCAAGCAACAAGAAGGAGAAAGTGTGGTAGGGCATAAAGAGCTTTCCTGGAAGTTGCACAGTTTTGTTTTCTACCTAATTGGCCATTCCTGTTCACAAAGGAAGCTGAGAAATCCACTATGCAACTAGACCTTGCCTTAAATTCTTTTTTTTTTTTTTTCAGTTAACAATATATTTTGGGAAGCATCCCATGCCTTACCTGTCTGCCTTATAATATATGGATTTACTATATTTATTTAATCAATTCTCCATTCATAATCATTTGATCTTTAGTAAAGCTTTGGTTATTACAAACAATGCTAAGGTGAATATTTCTGTATACATTTTTGGAGGCTTGTGTGAAGTGTATATATTGGAAGTATTTAAATAAGTAGAATTGCTAACTGAAAAATAATCAAATAGCTATACATAAATTCTTTTTCCAAGACAATAGTATATGAGAGTATCTGTTTCCCCAGCTCATTGATAATATAGTGTATAATGGGTTTTTAAAATTTTTGTCAATCTAATAGGTAAACATTTTAATATATAAGCAATATTATTGTGTTATATTTTGAATTTCACATATTATAAGTGATGTTGAACATTTATTCATATGTCCAAAAACCTTTTTAATTTAATTTTTTATGAACTTTTTCTTCACATCCTTTTTTCATTTTCTTTTTTTCTTTTTATTAAATCATAGCTGTGTACATTAATGCAATTATGGGGTACAATGAGCTGGTTTTATATACGATTTGAAACACTTTCATCAAACTGGTTAACAAAGCCTTCACCGTATTTTCTTAGTTATTGTGTTAAGACATTTATATTCTACACTTCTTAGATTTAACATCTACCCTTGTAAAATGAACCATAGGTGTGGTCCCACCAATTACCGTCCCTCCCACCCATGCTCCCCTCCCCCTCCTCTTTCCCCTTCATCTTGGGCTATAGTTGGGTTATAGCTTTCATATGGAAGTGTGGGTGCTTATAAATTGGTTTCATAGTAGGGCTGAGTACCTTGGATACTTTTTCTCCCATTCTTAAGATACTTTGCTAAGAAGAATATGTTCCAGCTCCATCCATATAAACATAAAAGAGGTAAAGTCTCCATCTTTTTTTAAGGCTGCATAATATTCCATGGTGTACATATACCACAATTTATTAATCCATTCATGGGAGTTATTAGTAATTTCTTTTTGATTTGTAGAAACTCTTTATATATTAAGGGAATTAGACTTTCATTTTTCATATGTACTGTGCATAAGTTTAAACTTTTTTGAAATGAGCTATTGGTTAAGAGATTGTAATACTAGAGTACCTTAAAAATAATTTGTGCTCTGCATACAAAAAAAAAATCTATAGGAAGCTTTATATGTTAGTATCCATGTACCCTGCTCAGTTCAATGCCACATAAAGTTCAAGTGAATTTATCTTGTTAATGTGCTTACTATGGTCTAAAATTCACTTACTCTGTACCGTGTCATATCATGGTAAAACTTATTTAAATAAACAACCTAAGCTATATAGTGTAATACAGTAGCCATTAATACAGTTTCTTAAGCTTAACCTATAAATTTCTTATTCAACTAGAATTAATTTGGTATCTACTGTATTTTGTATAGCTATCAGTATATAAGGGCAGATTATTCTATTGTTTTTTTGTAAGTTGTGGCAGTTTTTTGTCTAACATTAATATTTATGACTAAAAATTAAAGTAGGTGGTCTGTATTGTTAGTGGTTCAGCTTCAAAACAATTATTTTTTTCCTTTATTTCTCTTTTAAGTTTCTGGATTTGTTTTATTGAAAAGTGTAGTAAAATTGCAAGGAAAGCTATTACTGTTTGAAATATTTTATGTGAGAACCAGAGTCATTTCAGTGCTGTGAAACAAACTGAAATATGAAAATAAATGGGATGCTAATTTGATATGAGAATTCATAGAACTTTATAGCAAAAGGAATGCAGATTAATGTATGTAAATTTAATACAAGACAACATTTGGGGGGGGAGAGAGAGAGAGAGAGAGAGAGATAGATAGATATTCCAGGATGTGATGCAGATTTTGACAAGAGAATCAGGCGTATTACAAACGTATGAAACAGTCTCACTGAAGGGGATGGAGAGAAAATACTGACCTAAGTAACTACAAATGAATGTACTTTGTAAGACTAAATGCAAAACAAATTGTACATGAGAACATATTCTATTGATGAAATTGTTTCCCATGGAAGTATGGGTTAGCAATTCTGAAAACACTATGGAATTATTTAATTCCAATGTATATTGGATTATATAATATTAAATTAAATAATTGCCATTCATGTAAATTAATGGCAGATGTTGGGAGTTAGGTTCCTTTCAGTTGAAATAAATGAGAAAATATCATGAATGTTACATTAATCAGGTGGATAAAAATATCTCCGATTGTATGGGAAGTCCGCACACTGTACTCCAAGCCTGAATGATTGTACACAGTTATGACTCAATAAAAAATAATTAAAAATTAAAAAAAAAATAGCCGGGCATTGTGGCGGGGTCCTATAGTCCCAGCTAGTCGGGAGGCTGAAACAAAAGACTCGCCTAATCCCAGGAGCTGGAGATTGCTGGGAGCTGTGAAGCCACAGCACTGTACCAAGAGCAATAAAGTGAGACTGTCTCTACAAAAAAAAAAAAAAAAAAAGAGGTCACAACAAAGGAAGAAGGTTAGAATAAGCCCTGTAATGATGATTTAAAATCAGAGACATTGATATAAACTCATGTTTAGCATAATATAGATACAGATGGTCATATATTGATATAGATTGAGTATTTACAGATATACATAGATTAGTAAACACATACATATATCCTTGCCCTGTCAGCTGAGACAACTTCAAGCAGTAACACTCTTGGTATCCAGATCTTGGTTTCTAATTCCATTCTTCAATGAAAGGAACCAGGTCTTCTTGGAGAAATGACAGATTCTTGGACTGGAGCAGGAAATTAGAGATAATACTGGAGAACCTTCCAGTGCTTAAAAGAAATAAAATGCTCAAAAAAAAAAAAAAAGAAAGAAAGAAAAAGTAAAAAGGGTGTTTGTCAAAGGAGCCAATGAAAACACTCCCAGTGAGCAAAGTGGAATAATTTGTGCAATAAAACAAATAGTTTGGGGTTATAATCCAATATGTAAAATATGTAAAGTAAATATCTATGAGTCTATAGTGACATAAAACATGATTGAATAAATAAACAAATCTGTGCTAAAAAATTCCAAAAAATTTATGTACATACTTCTTCAAGGAGGTGGAACGTAATTCCCCACTCCTTTAGTGTGGTCCGTGCTACTGACTTTGAAAGACTACAGTATGGAAAGGGGATGGGATGGGATGGGATAATGACACTTTACCTGTGTGGCCTTCTTCCACCAAACCCATACTCCAATCTAATTATGAGGAAAACTCTCAGATAATCCCATTTGAGAGAGATTCTACAAAATTTCTGACTAGTACTCTCTATCAAGAGGACCAAATCTGAGAAACTTCCATAGCCAAGAGAAGTCCTAAGGTGATATAATGACTAGATGTAATGTATACTAGGTGGGCTCCTGGAACATAAAAAAGGATATTAAGTAAAAACTAAAGAAATCTGAATAAAATGTACACTTCAGTTATTGATAAAAATATCAATATTGGTTTCTTAATTATGACAAATATACCATACTAATGTGTTATATGATAACAATGGAAACTGGGTTTGAAATATATGGGAAGGCTTTATACTATCTTTGCAAGATTTCTATAAATTTAAATCTACCTTAAAACAAAAATTATTTCAAAAAGTAAAAAATGAAAACCATAATTATAATGTTCTTTCCATCACAAAGTAATTAACACCTATCTACGTTTATGCTGTCTGACCACAAGGCTTGAATTAATATATGAGTATATTTAATAACTTATAAAACTTTTAAATAGATAGCAAAATTATTTATGTCTTATGGTAAACATTCCCTATATTTAAGCCCCACATATACTGTGATTTGTTGCTTAACTCTGGAGATACTTTGTAAGAAATGTGTCATTAAATGATTTTTGTTGGTGTGAGAGCACCTTATGCTTATGAAACACTTGATGGCACAGCCCATTTCTCACCTAGGCTATATGGGCCCATTGCTCCTAGGCTGCAAAACTGTATAACATATTACTGTACTGAATACCGTAGGCAATTATAACACAGTGGTAAGTATTTTTATATCTAAATATATCTAAGCAGAGAAAAGGTGCAGTAAAAATATGGCATAAAAGATAACAAACGGTACACCTGTATGGAGTACTTCCCATGAATGGAGCTTCTGGGACTGAAAGATGCTCTGGGTGAGCCAGTGAGTGAATGGTGAGTGAATATAAAGTCCTAGGACATTACTCCATACTAGGCTTTACAAACACTGTACTTTTAGGCTACACTAAATTTATATAAAATGTTTTTCTTTCTTAACCATTTTGACTTCAGCCTTTGTAATTTTTTTATTTTGTAAACTCTTTAATTGTGTCTGTTTTCAGAGATAGGGTATTTTAGTTTGCCCAAGCTCCAGGCTGGAATGCAGTGGCTTGATCATACTCATTGCAGCCTCCAACTCCTAGGCTCAAGCTATCCTCCTGCTTCAGCCCCCTTAGTAGTTTTATATCCTTAATCTGTAAGCTTTTTCTATTTTTTTTTTTTTTTAGCTTTTAAAACTTTTTTGTTTAAATACTAAGCATAAACAACATATTAACCTAGGCCTACATAGGGCCAGGATCATTAGTATCCATGTCTTCCACCTCCATCTCTTGTCCCATTGGAAGTTCTTGAGGGGCGATAACACAGCACATGTGGAGCTGCTGTCTCCTCTGACAGCACTGTCTTCTGGAGTATCTCCTGAAGGAGCTGTCTGAGGCTTTTCTTGAGGAGGGTGCCACTCTTTTCAGAAATATGTTCATGGTGGTTTGCTTGGTTTGTTTCTTTTTTTCATTAAACATTTACATAAGTAATGCACTGATGTTAGGGTGGCTATGATGTCACTAGATGATAGGAATTTTTCAGCTCCATTATGATAATCTCATGGGACCACCATCGTTTATGTGGTCTGTTGTTGATCAAAATGCTGTTGTACGTATGGTGTATGGCAAATGACTGGATTCCAACTTCTGGCCTAAAACCTCTAATAATTATTGTATTAATAGGATTTGATGACAGTCTTTGCCCTTCCTCCAAAAGGTTTCTTTTCTTCAGTTGCTTTAACCAACCATTCTATTACCGCATAACTATAGTGATCCAGGGTGTTATTTTACGTCATATTACTTACAAATGAAACCAAGACTGGATTAAAATAACTCTCTGTTATTTAAAAACATTTACTAGTGGAAAGAAAAAGAACTATCTAAAAGATAGGTGAAAAAACTTATTTATTTTGTCTCAAAACTCTGTTGCTCACAAATAGGAAAGCTGAAATACCAGGTTATGTGAGGGCAATTCTTACTCTTCTGACTATAGATGTTTAGTTATTTGAAGCATTGGGTTTTGTTTCACGTGTCTAAAAAATGTCCAGATGAGACTTTCTCTAAGCATATTTCTTATAAATCATTCTGTCTCTCTTAAAACAGGTTAGATTAACAAATATATCCAAGTAGATAATTGCAGTATGCTTCAACATATGTTCCTTTTTTGCAGTCCTTACTTTTATTTGGGTTTTATACATTTTGTACTATTTCAAGATCTTTTTTAGCTTATTTTAATGCTCTAAGGTGGGTATGTGAGTATATGTTAAATATATCGTTCTGCTGAAGCTAAATAAACACCTATGAATATTATTATTAATAATAATTTTAAATATTGTTTAAAACAATATACATTGTTATGCTAGAGAAGTGTATAAACTCTTAGAATTAGCATCATGGTAGAATAAAAGGTTAGAACAAAATTAACAAATGGGAGTAAAAATAAACTCAAAAGTTCAAATGATTTTTTTGCATAAGACTGATGATCATTCATGACCTGTAATTTTCACTTACTGTGTTCATAACTTCCCTCAGCCCCTCACCACACACACACTGGTAGTAGAATAAATAGTTTTTATAACTTTGAACTCAAAAAGTAAGAAATATTGCTTTTATTTGTTGTATTTATTAA
>CAUYRH010041014.1:15000-29149 GCA_963574655.1 Perodicticus potto
AATTTAAAAATAAGAATTTTTTAAATGAAAATACATTATGGCTTCTTTTTATTATGGTAAAATACCACTGTATAAAATTTGCCATTTTAACTATTTTTAACTATATTTTTTTATAGTGTTAATTATATTCACATCGTTCTGCAAATATCACTACCGTGTATCTGCAGAAATTTTTCATTTTCTCAAACTGAAACTTTGTACACATTAAACACTAACCCCTCATTCCTTCCTTCCTCCAGACCCTGGCAACCACTATTCTACTTTTTATTTCTGTGAATTTGATTAATATAGGTAACCCTGGCTGTTTTCACTTGGCAAAATGTCTTCAAGGTTTAATCATGTTAACCATGTATCAGAATTTCCTTCTGTTAGGGCTGAATGATATCCCATTGCATGTGTATATGTCAGTTTTTGTATCCATTCATTCATTGTAAGATATTTGGGTTATTTATACCCTTTGGCAATTGTGGTTATGACTACTTTTAATTGAAGAATTTTATTCTTTAAAATACTGTTGAATAATCTCATTGGATAAACATTTTTTAAATGATGTCTGGAAATGTGGATATGATTATTTCATAATTATTTTTATTATCATTATCATGGCTTTGCTATTCTGGAAGTATTTTATGTTCAAATATTTATTGTCTTAACTTGAACATCTTATTTATTGAGGACCTATGTGCTACATGGCTTATATTCTGATAAGAAAGATATGAATCAGAGGTTGAAGAGGTTAGGGTCAGACTTAGCATGCGGACTTAAATTGTTTGATATGTATAACGTGTATACATTAAAAAAATGAATTGCTAACATCTAGTAATTGGGGGATTTTACATTTAATTCTAGATTTCTAGGGAATACTAGGTAACACATTAGATCACTTTTCTAGAGCTGGGTAGCAGTTGCCACCTTTGGACAGAATTTTTGCATTCTTCAATGGAACACAGATTCTGTATGGTCTATTTTGTCATTTGTCCATGCCTGGCCCCTGTTATAGACCTATCCTAGAGCTCTAATTGGCATGTGACCAGTCCAAATTGAAACATATTGCAAGTGTGAAAGTGACACTAGGTTTCAAAGACTTACTATTAAAAAAATGGCAAACTAACTCATTAATAATTTTGGTATTCATTATACATTTAAATGGTTATGTTATGTTAAATAAAACATATCAAAAATAAATTTCACATGTTTCTATTTTAGTGTAGCCACTACACAATTAAAAATGACATACATGTGCGTTCACATTGTATTTCCATTGGTCAGTGCTGCTCTTAATGTTTATGGTCTAGTACAGGGTTGTTAAGGAGCTAAATCTGACTGGTCATCTGTTTTGATGTGATCAGAAAATTAAAGACTAGTTTCATAGGTGAATCTTTGCAATTTATTTGGTGATAGGGAATACCAGCCTGAAATTCCCATTAAGTGAAATGTTACTTTCCCAAAATGAATTTTTGTTCATTTTAGTAGGTCTGTACAAAATATTATTGTCAAATATTAAATAGATATTTTAATTTTATGAAAAAGTTTAAAAAATTTTCCCTCTTGTTATTTAAGTCTTGTTTTATCCTTGATTTTTCCTCACATTTGCAAAGCCTAAAGAATTTACTATCTTTGTTAACAGAAACAGTTTGCCAACTTTTGATTCAGCAGGGCGCTGCTGGCCAAGGCCGCTTTAGAGAGAGCTAAACAGAGTGGAAATGCTTTGGATCCAGTAGACAAGGGTTTCAATCTTACTAACTGGTCTAATCTCTGAGTCTTAGTTTTCTAATCTGCAGAATGGCAATAATAATTCTCCTTAGGGTTATTTTGAAGATTAAATAAGATCCCATATAAGATGTTTTGTGGAAGAGATGACTCTAATTCCTGTGCCTATTATGCTCATTTTTTGTCAACCCTGACTTGGTCACCTCCTGCCCATTTTTCACTTACTAATACTTGTGTCTCAGAGAATCATTTCCTGCTCTGGCCCCAGCCTAGGGTAGCTCTCCCTGGAAATTCCACACTTCTCCTTTTTATGCTCCTCATACATACTGCTACTTGTCCTACATCTGTCTTTGTTCTAAGATGTTAAGCTCCCTATGGGAAGTATTTGGCCTAGAATGGATACATAATAAGTATTCAGTAAATATTTTTTGAATGATGCTAATGATGCAAAGTGCTATACATGTGACAGACACACACACATCAAAATTCAAAGGTAGGAGGTTTTGTTTTAGTTTTATTTTTCCTTCAGAGATTTCAAGTATGCATCTAGAGTTTTAGGTTATGTTTTGAGACAGCTGGTTCAAATGTACTCTACTCTTTTCCTCTATAATACCTTTTAAACGATCTGTGAGACTAGGTAAATATGCAAATAAGACACTTAACATAGTGCCTGGCCTGTAAGCCCTCAGCAACTTCTGTCTCCTCTAATGATGAATGATGGTAATGAATTTGAATATTTAACATCAAAATATACAAAATATCTAGGTTCTAAAGTTGAGAGCTGAAAATTTTGAAAACAAAATGGAATCTACCTTAAGAGCAAGTAAATTAGTCCTTAGCATCCAAATTTAAGCCACTTTCATCAACAAAAGTCTGAGTGGTTTTTTTTTTTTTAATGAACAGGATTTGAAATGCAGGACAGTAAAAAATTAAAATACAGATTGAGTTCTGAAAACTAAAACTGAATAAATATTTTCCTAAGGTTATACGTATATTAGTTACAAGTTAATGTAATAAATGTCTGTTTGCCCACAAATGCTGCCAGTTGGAATATCAACCAGAAGTTGTAGCACTACCCATATAGAACATGAAGCTGAACTCCTGGGAAGACTCAGCACATAGTAAGATAGTAAGTCCAGCAGGAGTGGATACTTGGGCTCCAAAGAGGATGGAGCCAATAATAAAATCCGTTGCCAGGGTTCCTTCTTATAGCTTTCCCTAACCTTATAAATCTTAAAAGATAAGGCTTGCATGATGAAGATTGCTTCAAAAGATGGAGTCATTATCTTTCTGCATTTTTATGTATATTGTACCATACCAGACACCAGGCCTTTCCAGAACTCCTTTTAATAATTCCATGTATTCTAGCCATAGTTTTCCAGTTCTTCAGAACAGTTCTGTTCAGTTTAACCAGTTTTTGTTAAGTGTCTACTATGTGCCAGGTGGTGGGGATCTACAGAAGAATGCAGACTAAGATCCTACTTTAATGGAGCTCACAGTCTGGTAGAAGACATCAAACTTTAAGAGACACTTATTATCACTGCTCGAAGTGCTGTGATAGTAACACATCTAGTTAATATAGGACCACAGTGGAGAGTATCAAAGATGGGCTTCTGGACCTAGGACTGAGAACAAGTCAGAGCAGGCTTCCTGGAGGCGGTAGACTAGAGCAGAGTCCGCGTGTGTGTATGTGTGTGTGTACATGAGTGTTAGTCTAGAGGGAGAGCATAATAGGTGGAGCAACAGTTGAACAGTGGCAAAGGAGTGTGTATGTGTGCATGCATGCACACGAGACTGCGTGAGTCTCAATCTGAAGTTACTATAACAACTCCTTTTACGTAACAATCTGAAGTTATGATAACAACTCCTTTTCATGCTGGTACCTTTCCCATCCCACAACAGGAACTATGGCAGGAACTCCCGGGGATGGGGGATGGGGCTCAGAACGGGAGGAGGGTATGAAGAATGGATTTTGATGTTATCTGGCAATCTCAGGATGTAGGGGCATTGATGAATAATAGCTGTGGAAGGAGATGGGAGACGAGGCAGGTGAGGAGGGAGAAGCTTGATAATAATGTCATCATAAGGATCTTAGGATTTTATCCTGCAGGCAGCGGGAAGTCACTGAAGGGTTTGGATTAGATGGTGATATGGTCAGATTTTTATCTTACATGATAGCTTAAATATTGGCTAAATACAAAATGCAGATATGAATAATTTGGTCTGCACAAGATTTATCATTTTTTGATGCAGTATTGAAAGAATATCCAGATTTTAGGATCTGTATTCCTACATGGCAACAATATGCTGGTAATAAGTAGTAGCTGACCTCCTGGAAGGGATATAGACCATCTTTTTCTGGTAGTAAAAGTAAAAGTAAAGTAAAAGTAAAGCTCTTTAAAGCTCATGGAAAGATTCTTGAGTGCCCCAATTTTGGTTGCTCCTGAGATAAAAATCAGTTCTTATTAATAGAATTCTGAGTTTTGACCCTGGGCTTTCATAATGTTATGTATGCTTCAATATGAATGGAAAATTTGTCTCTTATCATGTAACAATATTCTCTCTATCATGTTTTCTAATGTATCCAAGACAAAATTAAAAATCATGAGTGCTGAAGTCAGATATGCCTAGATTTGAATCCCAACTTTTCAATTTTTTTTTCCTTGCTTTCATGAGTAAGTTCTTTAACTTCTTAAAGCATCCTTTACATAACTTGTAGAAGTTCTCTGGAGGATCGAATGATACAGTGTGTCTGCAGTGCCCAGCAGGGCCTGACACAGTAGACAGTGAGAGTCCCACCCTAGTCTCTGCTCCATATTTTCCTCATTTCAGTTCCCTTTGAAGAAGCAGTAAATGTGGTTTAATGTAGTTGTTAGGTAAGAATTTACAAATCTTCCATTGCCCTGCATTAATTCATACTGCTTTATTTTTAATTCTCAAAAAAGTTTGGCAGGCTGCTGGCAATTTTAAAAGCAAAGGTAATACTAGTTTTTAATCTTTTTTTTTTTTCAAATTAATATGAGGGTACAAGTTTTAGGTTACATTTTCTCACTTTGAGGGTAAAATTCCATTTGTAGAAGAGCCCCTCACCCAGGGGGTGTTTTATACACCCTCACAATATGCACATTGGGTGAGATCCCACCTCCTGCCCTCCCTCCTGCCAAACATCCTCCTCTTTCCCCTCTCCTACTTTCCTCCAACCCCGAAATGCACTATATTGTTCTTATGAGCGTGTTTATATATTGATTTCGTATTAGTATGGAGTACATTGTATATTTATTTTTCCATTCTTACAACACTTTACTAAGAAGAATGTATTTCAACTCCTTCCAGGTAAATGTAAAAGATGTAAAGTTTCCATCTTTTTCAATGGCTGCTTAATATTTCATGATATACATGTACCACAGTTTGTTGATCCATTCATGAGTTGATGGGCACTTAGGTTGTTTCCACAACTTGGCAATTATGAATTGAGCCGCAATAAACATTCTAGTGCAATTGTCTTTGTCATAAAATGATTGTTGTTCTTCTGGGTAGATAACTAGTCATGGGATAGCAGGGTCAAATGGAAGATATACTTTTAGCTCTTTTGTCTACTTATATTTTGAGCTATATTTTATTCTATCTTATAAAGATTGAGAAGAAATTAGAGAGAAGGTAATTTGTTTAGGCAAATATGAACAAAGATTAGATAATAAAAATATTTTCAGTAGTAAGTTAGATATATTAGTAGGTAACAAGAAGCTATAACAAAAAATCATGTTTTTTATTATAAGATTAATGAATGTACATATCTATATATAGGTAGATAATTTGGAAAATTTAGTTGAAATAAGCTGACATAAGAAAAAAGAAAATTATACCACTTACAATCTCACCATTCTGAGTAGATGTTCTCAATATTTTGTTATATGCCCTTTCTTATATACTCATATAATGTATATTTAAAAGTTTATTGACTTTCTGAGACCTGATTTTTTCACATGGTATGTTACTCTTTTCCTTGTTAAATATTCCATAGGATTATTTTAAGTAAATAATGATATTCCACTCTACGGGTTTATTTTACTAATCCCCTTATTTTTGGACATTTACATTTTATGCAATCCTTTTTTAGGTCAAAATTCTATTTTGTCATGCTTTTAGTCAAAAATGTTTGGTGCACATCCACAATTATTTCCTGTGTACAAATTCCTAGAATTGGAATTTCTGTATCAAAAATTGTAAACATTTTTAGGGTTTGGTATCCATTGCCAAATTTTCCCCTTTATATTTTCACCAATACATGAAAATACCAGTTTCCTTACATTGACTAGTTGTTAAATCCACTAATTTTTTAATTAATTTTTTTATCATTTAATAAGTTAAAATATATCATCTCCTTATTTTAACTTTTTCTATTAGTAGTCATATTGAACATTTTGGGATGTATATTCTTTTACCATACACATTTTTTTATGTTATTTATTTCTTTTGCTTCTGTTTTCTTTGATATTTACTTTTTTCTGAACTATTTATTTTCCCATTACAAACTTTTCTCAATGTATTTGAGCTTTTCAATTTTATTAAAGTTCCTTTTTGAGTTTTAGTTCCAGACTTTCATTTAGTTTATTCGTTTTAGACTTGGAAAGGCCATTTTTCCTTTCAGACTTTATGAATTCAAATATACTATCTTCCTGGCTCGGCGCCTGTGGCTCAAGCTGCTAAGGCGCTAGCCACATACACCTGAGCTGGCAGGTTCGAATCCAGCCCGGGCCCTCCAAACAACAATGATGGCTGCAACCAAAAAATGGCCAGACGTTGTGGCGGCCGCATGTAGTCCCAGCTACTTGGGAGGCGGAGGCAAGAGACTCGCTTGAGCCCAGGAATTGGAGGTTGCTGTGAGCTGTGATGTCACTGCACTCTATCCAGGGTGACAGCTTGAGGCTCTGTCTCAAAAAAAAAAAAAAAATGTATCCAACATATTTTTCTAAAGTGTTAATCAATTAGTCAATCCATTACAACCTATTGTATAATTCACCTTTTCTAGTTGATTTGAAATTTGGGCCACCATTCCTTACCTGAAGCTCTTGTAACCAGATGTACAAGGTGTCCCAAATCCACTATACGTACAGGAAATGGGAAATTATAGCTAAATGTACCTTTATTTACAAATTACTCATTCTAAAATTTTACAAAGATATTTTACGGAGAGTGGCCAACATGTAGAGAATATTTTGTAAAAGTTTTGTAATGAATATTTTCTAAATAAGGGTATATTCAGCTACAATTTCCTATTTCTTCTACATATGGAGACTTTTGAGACACCCTGTATTTTGGAAATTCAGAATTTTTTGATTGAAAAGTAATGTAGCATACGAACCACATAACTGTATGCATATGGTGAGAGGATAGAGCCAGATTAGGCTTCACGGATGAGGGTGAACCAAACCTGGGCCATAATAGATTGATGGGCTTTGGCTGAATAACGAGGGGAGGCAAGTACATATTGGATGGACAGAGTCCATACAGAGTCAACCTGACACACATACTTCTTAGCTGAACTATAAAGTATTTTTTTGAGAATTCATAAAAAATTGTTTTATTTGATACCCTTAACTAGCCTGCTGGGCAGGGTGCAGTGGTTCATGCCTATTATCCTAGCACTGTGGGAGGCTGAAGTGGGTGGATCACCTGAATTTAGCAGTTTGAGACCAGCCTGAGCAATAGTGAGACCCTGTCTGTACTAAAAATAGAAAAATAGTCAGGCATTGTGGCAAGCACCTGTAGTCCCAGCTACTAGGGAGGCTGATGCAAGAGGATCTCTTACGCCCAAGAGTTGAGGTTGCTATGAGCTATGATGCCATAGCACTCTACCCACGGTGACAGAGTAAAAGTCTGTCTCTAAGCAAGTAAGTAAATAAATAAATTAATTAATTAATTAAAATTGGCCTACAGTTAGCTTATCAATTTACCCTAAAAATGTGCAATGTGACTGCATTTTATTTTTGTCCTTTGTCTTTAAAAAAATCCTGTTTTTGCCTCTGTTCCTTGGTTCCATTTATAAACAAACTACCTCACGTGTGTGTATACAGTTTACACACAATAAGTAAATGACTGTGAGTTCTTTTCTAACACTAATGCTCCAGACTTCTCACAGACTACATAATGGGGGAAAACAACTGAATGTCTACTTTAGTTTAAAGTTTAGGTTAATATGGCTATTCAAATACGTATTTGGGGTCATTATTTCTCTCAGGAAGACTCTTCTGTTCCCTGTTGCTTTCCTGAAGGTAGCATGTAGAAGAAGGAGTTTGTGACCTTCATCTCTTCAAGGCACTGGGGAAAGGGGCTTCTGGCTTCATGCTGGCCCACTGGAATGTATTTGCTGGCATGACCGTGGCTGTTCAGTGGGAGTACTGGGTGCTCTACTGCCCCGTAGTGTGTGAACTTGTGCTAAGGCGCATTTTGGTGGTGCTTCCTAGGTTATCCAACCTGAACTTGACTTCCTCTGATATTAAAAATTCCTTCCAATATCCACGAGGCACCCATTTGACCTTGGTTTGAGTAATCTGTGACACTGCCATTGCTGTAGAGCCATCTTTTCTTCACTGTGCCAATATCTTGTGGCTTTTCCTAGTCTAACTCTCAGCTACTTCCACGTCCTAAGACACAGAAACCAACGTGATTCAGGAAAATTAAACTTCGGGCTTGTCTCTGCCTACCCATGCCATGCCATCTTGTTGATGTGGCTATACTCTAGCTTGCTACAGGACACCATCCTCCCTGTGTCCCATGTTGAGGGAAGGGGAGAAAAAGACCCTCTGCCTTGGGACTTGTTCCACTTACCTAATATGGGTTTCCCTCCCCAAGCCATACACTACAGAAGGGGCATTTAGGATTTACTCATCTGGCTATTTTAATTTCCTTGCTCACTTCCTGAGACTTCTTCCTGTGTTTCCTCTAGGACAGAGGGTGGGATTTTTTTTTTTTATTTCTGTGTTTTATCTTTTTTATCCCTAATTCCAACAAAAGTTTAACAGTAGTCGGAGTCATTACTCTTAATTTACAAAGGGAAATTTGTGGGCTGGCCTTATACATTTAGCTGTTCGTATGCTAATTGGGAGAAGTAAAGGGTTTCCTCGATAGGCAAATCCACTCTTAAGTCTACAGCCTGGTTTGCAAAAATATTGGTGCACAATTTTGTTGTACACATCAGCAATAATGTTATTGCGACAAATCCTAGGGATTCTTGTGGGTAGTTTCGGTAGCTTTATACTTGAAAAGACCTAAAAGAAAAGCATGTTGATAATTTTTAAAACATTAGATGATGACTTTACCTCTTTCATATTTACATGGATGGAGTTGGAACAACTTCTTCTTAGCAAAGTATCTCATGAATGGAAGAAAAAGTGTCCAATGTATACAGCCCTACTATGAAGCTAATTTATAGCTTTCATATGAAGGCTATAACCCAATTATAGCACAAGAAGATGGGGAAAGGGTTAAGGGAGGAAAAGGGAGGGGGAGGGTGAGTGGAGAGAGGGTAAATGGTGGGATCACACTTATGGTGCATCTTAGAAGGGACAGGTGAAACCTACTTAATGCAGAACACAAATGTTTTCACACAATAAATGAGAAAATCCCGTGAAGGTTATATCGAACAGTTGGATGAAAATATTTCAGATTGTATATGAAGCCTGCACACTGTACCCCATAATTGCACTAATGTACACAGCTATGATTTAATAAAAAATAAAAATAATAAATAAATAAATAAATAAATGCATAGAGACAATTAACGTGGAAAAAACAAAACAAAACAAAAAATCATTACCTACTATATAAGCCAGGTGTGGTGGCTCATGTTCTAGCATTTGGGAAGGCTGAGGTGCCAGAATCACTTGAGTCTAGGGGTTCAAGACCAGCCTGGTCAAGAGTGAGAAATTGTACAAAAGTAGAAAAATTAGCCAACAGTGGCACACACCTACCTGCCCCAGCTACTGCTGAGGCAGGAGGATCACTCGAGCCCAAGAGTTTGAGGTTGCAGTGAGCTATGATGATGACTCTGCACTCTAGCCCAGGTGACAGAGCAAGACCATGAGACCCTATCTCAAAAAAAGTGTAGACCATTTCCCATTATAATATATGAAGGATTTCTTTAAACTTGTGACATGATTAAGACAGTTGAGTTGGACACCTTCGTGTGTGAGGAGTGGAGGTTTATTTAGGTCTTCCAAAGTCATGGGGCATTTACCATGAGGGCGTTGTGATACATCTGTTAAGGTTTATTGGTTGCCATCAGTAGGAGTTGTTTCAGGCTAATTTAGGCAAAAACGGAATTTAATAGAATGGTAGGTAGCACATGGAATTCAAGGGAAGCCCAAAGACATCTGGATATAAGGGATAATCGGATTTTGTCCAACTATTTATGTCTCTGTGTGGCTCCTTTCTTCACTCTTAAAAGAGAGGCTAATTGATCTGTTTGGTGTTAGGGACCCACCCCTTGTCCAGGGGAGCATAATTCTCCAAAATTGCACAGTGGGAGGGGAAGAAGCGGAGTGGAGAGTCGTTTTGAGAGGGCGAGCTGGGTTCAGTTTAGGGCGTGTGGCATTCCTTCTCATGACAGCCTATCTAGGCAGACCATTCTAATCTGGCTACTGAGTCCTGAGACTGGTAAACTCAGCCAGTCTCCCCACAGGTTGTACCGATTGGCTAGAATTTATGATTTCTTTCCTTAAGTGTTAAAAAGTTATGAAGAATTCTCTTTTGCACACTTTTAGACAAACTGTAACTACTTAAAACTAATTCTGTTCTATATGCCTTTGCTTTGTTGCTATAAACTTTTTTAAAGGATAAAAAGTAACATAATACTGTTTTAAATGGTTGTTATGTTTTGGTTTGGTTATCAAATATTATGATGGCTTTTTAAAAATAAATTCTCTCTTAAAACAAACTGTCCTCAATATGCTATAGCCACAGTAAAAGTAGCTTTTCTCAAAGAATTAACAAGAATGGGAGAGGAATCCTGGCTTTGGAAGCCTGGGCTGTCTTAACCACCACTATTGCCCAATGTCTCAGGACTAAGCCATGGCAGGGCTAGAATTCACAGCCAATTTTGAATGAAAGGATTCTATTACTTGCCCAAGACTGGAAGTGGCACTCTTGAATTTTTTTGTAGTGGGACTTACATGAGACTACATCATTGGAAGTGGGGGCTGGGTCAGGACTGAGTTTAGGGGTCTCAGACACTGGAACCGAGTTAAACGTGTATGGCTTGAACTAATGCAGAGCTGAGAACTGAGTCCTCAATTCTTCCCTAATTCCCGGAGTTGGCATTTGGTATGTGTACCCCGATTATATGCAAATTCAGAAACAGATGAAGAATGGGTCCACATAGCTATCCCCTGGCATGAAATACTCCGCCTCATCCCAGCTGATTGCCTCTGCTCTGCCCTTTCTGTTTATCCTTCAAGACTCAGCCGGTCTTCTCTCTTCCCCTTCCCAGAACCACATCAAGCCAGTTTACTAATTTTACTCAGAACTAATTTCATCATATTATTAATTAGTAAATAATATTAATTAATAATGCTTCATATTACTACTTCTCTTCTTTTTCCAGCCAGATGCTGCCTATCATTTATGCTTATCCTTCCTTGAGTTCTCCATCTCTAAATATTATTTCTGTCCTCTGTATTTGCAGGTTGTATTGTTCATGCCTCCATTTAGCAATGGTGACTTACCTCATACCACGTATTGCTTCTTACTTCTATTTTTTTAATTATGTTCTCAGACATACTGTACTTTACTATGAATCTGTTTGTGTCTGGAATAATGTCTAGTATGGTTTGTCCATGTGGAAGCATGTCATGTTACTGAATGCTATTTTGTAAATGATGAGGAAAAGTGGGACCAATTGAGTTCAATTCCAGTTCCCAACTCCCTCCGTGCCTAGGACTACAACTTTATTTAATTAAGATCTAAGGTTTTGTTGAAAAATTTTAGACACCAAAAAAAAAAGGACCATTTATTAAACATGTCTACAAGTATGTTTTATTTGCTCAACCTAATTACAAATGTTGAAACCTTGGTCCTGTGTTTCTTCACAGTCCCTGGTCTGGTTCTTAATGAATGGGAGGTATTTAACAAATACTAAGATGGAATAAGTAAGATTATAATAATATTTATATCTTATGAATTTTAGTTATAGTTTGAATTATAAAAGATATTTAAGTTATTTTTTTAAGTCGAAGATAGTTGGAATATCTTTAACTTATAATTCTTGAGCACACAAAATCATTCTTCAAAGAAATTATATTATGCTAACTAAAAATAATACCTTACTGATGAATTCATTTTTTGTGTGTAATAGAGATGAATAAAAGAAGCATATGAGTTCATTGTGTATATACGTGTACACATACTTGCACACACACCCTTTAAAAACCCCATTTAGTTGTCTTAAGAGTCAACTTTCTATTTATGGCAGGAACAGATGAAGCCTTTATTTGACATGTAGACCTGTTCCTCAGTTTGATTTTGTACATTTGAACTTTTCAAACCATTTCCTGGATTTTGTATTGATTTTCTTTGACAGGTAGGGAACCAAAAATATCAGCCTGCTACAACTGAAAATGGTACAGACTCATTTATCATTTATTTCCTTTACAAATATTTTTCTATATGGCCACTGTTTATCAACGCCTTTAATGCATTTCCAGATACAAATTACTTAGTTTGACAAAATCCCCACTTTTTCCTGGACATCTCATGATACCAAATAGTGGCTTCCCCCACTCTCTCAGCAGCCACCTCCTGTTCCCATACATAAATGGCAGCCAGCAATGGCTAGAAACAAAGGACTCTCTCCCAGTCCCTGAATACAGTGACATTCATTCTAAGAGAAGCAGGGGCAGTTTTTTGAAAGCCGACTTCTTCAGCTGGACAATAACACACAATGAGTTATTGACTTGTTTATATACGGAGCTCTTTTCAGTAACTAACTCTGACTCCCACAGTCTGGACAAATGATTGATTTCGTGGTTAGAAAAAGAGAAAGCTCTTGCGCTAAACTCTGTAGTGCAAACTACTTCTTCCCCATTTGTTCCATAACTGAATAGGACCTTATTAAAATGCACTTTCCAAAAAAATACCTGCAGCTGGCCTTTATAACCATGTTTTGTATATATAAATAAGTAATTTGTCCCAGTCTTTTGTACATTAACAGACCATTGGGAAACTTGTCAATATATATGAAGGCTTATTATCCTGTAGTTTATGCTAATCTGTAGTAAGTATGTTGATCTGCATGTAAAATATGGATTAAATATTTATTAGTAGATCAATATTTACTGGTGAAAAGCTTAGGTTTTTGATGGATAGATTTAGTTTTCTGGTTGGGTCTGTTGTAAAATGTATTAAGGACATTTGACACAATACGTATGTACTTCGCATTCAAATCATCTGCTAGCCTTCTGAGTATAGAGAAGACTGCAGAACCACAGTTAGGGCAATGAGAGTTTGGTTGGACAAATAGGCTTTCCCCCCTTTGGCTAGTACTTTTCTGGAATGTCCATATCAATTAGGTACATACAACACATTAGCTTGTTTGAATTAACTGTACCTTTTCTAAAGATATTAATAATTGAACTCTAGAGTGATTATTGAACTTTAGTTATTTTCTCCTATAAAATAGATTTGATTTTATCTTAATACCATGTCAAAATTTTTACACACTCTGTTGATTTTTACAAGCATTAAAATGTTTTGAAGGGAGTTAAAAAGAAAAGCCATCAACGGGGATCCACGGAAGAGATGGTCATTGCTGTTCTGGTTATATTTCTCCAGCAGGAGGTTTGTGCCTGTTTTCCTCACTAGGCATCCATAGAAGAGCTTCCTCAGCCAGAAAAAGTTTGAAGAATTCCTTAAAATTAAGAATAGTTTCAATTATAGTCACAAGGGGCTACATGTTTATATAGAACTGTGGATTTCTAAATTATGACCCTTTGAGGCTTTAGAGAAGGTACAATGCCTGAAGCCTTAACATCAATAGTTTATAAATAGAGTCAAAAGCTAAGAACCAGTGGAAATCACTTCATCGTTATCTATTGCTTCAGGTATAATTTTGTGGATGTTTTTCCCCTTAATTTCTTTTTTTTTTTTTTGGAGATAGAGCCTCAAGCTGTCACCCTGGATAGAGTGCTGTGGCATTACAGCAACCTCCAATTCCTGGGCTCAAGCTAGTCTCCTGCCTCTGCCTCCCAAGTAGCTGGGACTACAGGTCCCCGCCACAACACCCGGCCATTTTTTGGTTGCAGCAACCATTGTTGTTTGGCTGGCCGGGCTGGATTTGAACCCGCCAGCTCAGGTGTATGTGGCTGGCGCCTTAGCCCGTTGAGCCACCGGCGCCGAGCCTGCCTTTTTGTAATTTTTTAAAAGTGATCTGGCTTTAGATGTAAGA
>CAUYRH010041022.1:0-17153 GCA_963574655.1 Perodicticus potto
CGGGTGCCTGTAGTCCCAGCGACTTGGGAGGCAGAGGCAGGAGACTCGCTTGAGCCCAGGAATTGGAGGTTGCTGTGAGCTGTGCTGCCACAGCACTCTACCCAGGGCGACAGCTTGAGGCTCTGTCTCAAAAAAAAAAAAGAAAACCCTTTCTTCTACCGACCTAGTTTTTTTTGGCTGGGGCTGGGTTGAACCCTCCACCTCGGGCCAGCACCCTACTCCTTTGAGCCACAGGCGCCACCCTCTTCTACCTATTTTAAAGTATATAATACTTTATTGTTGACTATAGTCACTTTACTGTGCCATAGAATATCAAAATTTACTCCTCCATTCTAACTTTAACTTTGAACCCGTTGACCAACGTTTCCCCACTTCGACTTTGGTTAACTACTATTCTGCTCTGCTTCTATGAGATCACCTTTTTTAGATTCCATGTAAGAGACAGAGTCTCAGTTTGTCGCCCTGGGTAGAGTGCCGTGGTGTCACAGCTCACAGAACCTCCAGTTCTTGTGCTTAGGCCATTCTCTTGCCTCAGCCTCCCAATATTTGTTTTTCTGTACTTAGCTTGTATCATTTAAACTTACTGATCTCATGGCCCAGCAAGATGACTCATGCCTGTAATTCCAGCACTCTAGGAGGTCGAGGCAGGTCGATTGCCTGAGCTCAGGAGTTTGAGACCTCCTGAGCAACAGCAAGACCTCATCTCTAAAAATAGCTAGCTGTTGTGATAGATGCCTGTAGTCCCAGCTTCTTGGGAGGCTGAGACAAGAGGATCACTTGAGCCCAAGAGTTCAAGGTTGCTGTGAGCGATGATATTAGGGCATTCTAGGCAGGGTGACAAAGTGAGACTCTGTTTCTAAAATAAAATAAAATAAATATATATTTTATATAAAATAAAATTTTATATATATATATATTTTTTTTTTTTTTGAAACAGTGTCTCACTTTGTTGCCCTTACTAGAGTGCCATGGTGTCACAGCTCACAGCAACCTCCAACTCTTGGGCTTAAGTGATTCTCTTACCTCAGCCTCCCGAGTAGCTGGGACTACAGGCGCCCCCCCCATGATGCCCAGATTATTTTTGTTGGCAGTTGTCATTGCTGTTTTAGCTGGCCAGGGGCAGGTTCAAACCCACCATCCTTGAGCCACAAGCGCTTCCCATAAAAAACTAAATTTAATGACTTCATGCATTTTGTTGTATGACAAGATTTCATTCTTCTTTGTGGCTGAATAGTATTCCATTCTGTATCTATATATTTTGCTTATCTATTCATCCATTGATGAACACTTAGGTTGATTCCATATCTTGGCTATTGTGAATAGTGCTGTAATGAATGTGTAAACTCAGAAATGTCTTTCTCTTTCTTTCTTTTTTTTTTTTTTTTTGAGAGTTTCTCTTTGTCACCCTTAGTAGAGTGCTGTGGCATCACAGCTCACAGCAACCTCCTGCTCTTGGGCTTAGACGATTCTCTTGCCTCAACCTCCTGAGTAGCTGGGACTACAGGCCCAGCTTATTTTTTTGTTACAGTTTGTCTGGGACTGGGTTCAAACCTGCCACCCTCAGTATATATGGGGCCAGTGCCCTATTCACTGAGCCACAGGTGCTTCCCAACTCAGAAAAGTCTTTCTTTTTTTTTTTTTTTTTTTTCAGAGACAGAGTCTCACTTTGTCGCCCTTGGTAGAGCGCCATGGCTTCACAGCTCACAGCAACCTCCAGCTCCCGGGCCTACGCGATTCTCTTGTCTCAGCCTCCCGAGTAACTGGGACTACAGGTGCCTGCCACAATGCTCGGCTATTTTTTTGTTGCAGTTGGCCTGGGCTGAGTTTGAACCCGCCACCCTTGGTATATGGGGCTGGCGACCTACTCACTGAGCCACAGGTACCGCCCTCTTTTTTTTTTTTTTTTGAGACAGAGCCTCAAGCTGTCGCCCTGGTAGAGTGCTATGGCATCACAGCTCACAGCAACCTCCAACCCTTGGGCTCAAGTGATTCTTTTGCCTCTACCTCCCAAGTAGCTGGGACTTTAGGCGCCTGCCACAACACCTGGCTATTTTTTGGTTGCAGCCGTCATTGTTGTTTGGTGGGTCCTGGCTAGATTCAAGCCCGCCAGCTCAGGTGTATGTGGCTGGTGCTTTAGCCACTTGAGCCACAGGCACCAAGCCTCAACTCTGAAATTTCTTTTCTTTTTTTTTTTTTTTTTTGGCTGGAGCTGGGTTTGAACCCACCACCTCTGGTATATGGAGCCGGAGCCAGTACCCTACTCCTTTGAGCCACAGGCACTGCCCAACTCAGAAATTTCTTTCTTTTTTTTTTTTTTGAGACAGAGATTTAAGTTGTCACCCTGGATAGAGTGCTGTGGCATCACAGCTCACAGCAACTTCCAATTCCTGGGCTCAAGCGAGTCTCTTGCCTCCGCCTCCCAAGTAGCTGGGACTACAGGTGCTCGCCACAACGCCTGGCCATTTTTTTTTTTTTTTTTTTGGTTGCAGCCGGCATTGTCGTTTGGCGGGCCCAGGCTGGATTCGAACCCACCAGCTCAGGTGTACGTGGCTGGTGCCTTAGCCCCTTGAGCCACAGGCACTGAGCCCAACTCAGAAATTTCTAATGGAGGAATTCCTGGGGAAGGCTTGGAAATACTATTTGTTTGTTTGTTTATTTATATTTTGAGACAGTCTCACTGTTGCCCTGGATAGTGCTGTGGAGTCATAGCTCATAGCAACCTCTTAACTCTTAGGCTGAAGAAATTCTCTTGCCTCAGCCTCTCACCCACCATAACACCCAGCTACTTTTTCTATTTTTAGTAGAGACAGGGTCTCACTCTTGGTGAGACTGGTCTTGAACCCCTAGACTCAGGCAATCCACCCCCCTTGGCCTCCCAGAGTGCTGGGATTACAGGTGTGAGCCACTATGATAATCAGTTTAGGAGTCAGTGGTGTATAAGCTGAGATTTTAAGGATGCATTGTCCTGCACAACACAAAATGTAAAGAAGCAGTTAATTTTGTTGCAGTAAATGTTTTGAGGGCTATCTGGTTAAGGATCATTTTTTTAAAGGTTAATACACTTACATTTATCAGAAGGACTAGTTCACAAACCCCAAGAGTAGGAGGTATTCCTCAATCTCAGAAGGAAACAGAACCAGGAATTGGAAAGCCACTATGTGTTCTCTGAAGAATGGCTTTGGTAAAAAAAATGCCACCCAGGCATTTGATATAGTACCACATGCCAATTCTACATTCTTGAGCGAATTCAAACATCTTAGTCAGTGGTTCTCAACTTTTCTAATGCCGTGAGGTATTTTCATTGCTACAAACGGGTCGCGACCCACAAGTTGAGAACCACTGGCTTAGTCTAATCTAGCATTTGGACAAATTCTCCCTGAACCAGGAGCTTCCAGAAGGACATGTCTGACCTGAATCATAAAAGATAAGCTCATGTTGTCCACTTAAAGAATAGGTGAAAGCATTTCTGGCATTGTGAACAGCATGAACATGAAACAAAGTAATTATATTTCATTGAAGAATCTTTTATATGTATAATTAAAGCAGTTATTTTTGTAGTTTATGTCCATGGCAGGATGTGAGGATAGGCCGGGGCTGAATTGAGGTTGGCTTATAAAGAGTCCTTTTTTTTTTTTCCCAAGTGAGACAAGATCTCTCACTTTGTTGCCCAGACTGCAGTGCAGTGGCATAATCACAGCCCATTGCAGCTTCAGACTCCTGGGCTCAACGTGATCCTCCTGCTTCATCCTCCCAAGGAGCTAAGACTACAATGTAATCCTCTTGCCTGAGCCTCCCAAGGAGCTAGGACTACAAGTACTAGTAGCTAGGACTACTACTAGTTTTTTGTTTTGTTTTGTTTTGTTTTGTTTTGTTTTTTGAGACAGAGCCTCAAGCTGTCACCCTGGACAGAGTGCCGTGGCATCACAGCTCACAGCAACCTCCAACTCCTGGGCTCAAGCGAGTCTCCTGCCTTCACCTCCCAAGTAGCTGGGACTACAGGCGCCTGCCACAACGCCCAGCCATTTTTTTTTTCTTTTTTTCGGGGGGGGTTGCAGCCGTCATTGTTGTTTGGCGGGCCCGGGCTGGATTCGAACCCGCCAGCTCAGGTATACGTGGCTGGCGCCCTAGCCCGTTGAGCCATAGGCGCCGAGCCACTACTACTAGTTTTTAAAAATCTTATGTTGTAGGTGGTGCCCGTAGCTCAGTGGGTAGGGCACCGGACACACATCAAGTCTGGTGGGTTTGAACCCAGGCTGGGCAAGCTAAAACAACAACATCTGCAACCCAAAAAATAGCCAGGTGTTGTGGCAGACGCCTGTAGTCCCAGCTACTTGGGATGCTGAGGCAAGAGAATCACTTAAGCCCGGCTTGGCGCTTGTAGCACAGTGGTTACGGCTCCAGCCACATGCACCGAGGCTGGCGATTTTGAGCCTGGCCTGGGCCAGCTAAACAATAATGACAACTGCAATAAGAAAATAGCTGGGCATTGTGGCAGGCGCCTATGGTCCCAGCTACTTGGGAGGCTGAAGCAAGAGAATCACTTAAGCCCAAGAGTTGGAAGTTGCTATGAGCTGTGACGCCACAGCCTTCTACCCAGGGCGACAGCTTGAGACTGTCTCAAAAAAAAAAAAAAAAAAAAATCTTATATTGTAGAAACAGGGTCTCACTGTGTTGCCCAGTTTTATCCCAAAGTCCTGTCCTCAACCAGTCCTCTCACCTGAAGCCTTCCAAAGTACTAGAATTACAGGAATGAGTTACTGCCTACCCCTTGAGCAGAATTTTTTTTTTTTTTGTAGAGGCAGAGTCTCACTTTATTGCCCTCGGTAGAGTGCTGTGGCATCACACAGCTCATAGCAACCTCCGACTCCTGAGCTTAGGTGATTCTCTTGCCTCAGCCTCCTGAGTAGCTAGGACTACAGGCACAGCCACAACGCCTGGCTATTTTTTTGTTGCAGTTCAGCCAAGTCTCACTATGTCACCCTCAGTAGAGTGATGTAGCATCACAGCTCACAGCAACCTCCAACTCTTGGGCATAAGCTATTCTCTTGCCTCAGCCTCCCAAGTAGCTGGGACTACAGGTGCCTGCCACAAAGCTCGGCTATTTTTTGGTTGTAGTTGTCATTGTTGTTTGGCAGGCCTGGGCTAAATTTGAACAGGCCAGCTCCAGTGCCTGTGGCTGGTGCCCTAGCTGCTGAGCTACAGGCACTGAGCCATTTATTTATTTTAAGACGGAGTCTCGCTTGGTCACCCTTGATAGAGTACTGTGGCGTCTTAGCTCACAGCAGCCTCAAAGTGTTGGGTTCAAGTGATCCTCTTGCTTCAGCCTCCCAAGTAGCGGGGATTACAAGCACCTGCCACAGCACTCATCTGTTTTTTAGAGACGATTCTCGTTCTGGCTCAGACTAGTCTTGAACCTGCAAGCTCAGGCAATCCACTTGCGTCGGCCTCCCAAGTGCTGGGATTATAGGCGTGAGCCACTGTGCCTGGCCAGGATTTCCATTTTTAGACCCTGCTAATATAAAGAATAATTTTGGGGCCGGAGCCTGTGGTTCAGTGAGTAGGGTACCAGCCCCTTATACCTAGGGTGCTGGGTTCATACCCCGCCCTGGCCGAACTGCAACAAAAAAATAGCCGGGCATTGTGACAGGCACCTGTAGTCCCAGCTACTCGAGAGGCAGAGGTAAGAGAATTGCCTAAGCCCAGGAGTTGGAGGTTGCTGTACTGAGGGCAATAAAGTGAGATTCTGTCTCTAAAAAAATAAAATAAAAAGATTGGGACATAGTCCCTTTCTACCCTGTCTGGCACTTTATTCTAGCTACTCCTTCCTTTTTATATTTTAAACTTAAGACCCATCTAGTTTCTCCTTTCATAGATCTCTTTCTGTGCAAACAGTAGGTTTATTTATATGAAAGTTTGCCATGATTTGCCTTTACCATGAGAATTGCTAATAGGATTTTAATTCAGTTTCCTAGGCTACAAGGTTTATGAAACAGATTATTTTTCTCTTGTTCATAGTCATGTTCATAGCACTTTGTACTGGCAAATGAATAAGTGAATGAAAGGATGAATCATAAGTCTTTCCATGGAGCATTTCTGAATTGAATCTTAGAAGTTAAAGAGACAGAGGAGAGCACTTCAGCCAGATGCAGCAGCAAGAGCAGAGGCAGGGAGGTATAAGACAGAATGAGGGGGTTAGTAACAGTGGCAGTGAGACACAATAACATTTAATACTGTTGTATATCTTCAGTCATTCCAAGAAACTTAATAACATTAATAGGTATGTTAAATAGTGGCTGTGATTCATTTTGGGAATTGGGTTTTGTTTATTAGTTTCTGTGCATGGGTAGGTGAGGATTAGATGTATAAAATATGTCTAATCTGAGAAAAAGTTGTTTTAATCTAGCTTTTTGTGTCCATTGTCCAATACAGGCCTCTTTGAAGCCTTTTGTGAATCCCAGGAAAATTTACTTCCTAATCTGTGTTCATGTGGCATATCATACCTGTTTAAACATGTATTTGTTTATTTTTATGTTTTATTTGTCTAATAACCCTACCCATATCTTAATTCCCAGGGTCAAGCATGTAGTAGACATTAATTAAATGTTTGGTGCATAATTGACCAAACAGACATTTCTACCCACTATCAGCCACATTAAACAGGAGCTATGTTTTACTTCTGTATCCTTGTTCTCTTGTAGCTGTTTGTAGTGGATGTCCAGACAAGCCAGATCACCAAGATCCCCATTCTGAAAGACCGGGAGCCCGGAGGTGTGACCCAGCAGGGCTGTGGTATCCATGCCATTGAGCTGAATCCTTCTAGGACACTGTTAGCCACTGGAGGAGACAACCCCAACAGCCTTGCCATCTACCGGCTGCCTACACTAGACCCTGTGTGTGTGGGAGATGTAAGTTTTCCCAGTAGTTTGTAGTTAGAGATAGCTTTGTTGTTAAATAGTGCCCCACCTCCTAGCAGCTCACCTGGGAAGGGGTAATCTATTCTAAATTTCTGTTGACTCCAGAGACATGGAGTTGAAGTTTGAGGTGGAGTTATCAGGTGGGGGCTGGACTTACCAGCGTGGGGGCTAGACGCCTCATAAGGTCTAGTGTATGTTTTCTGAAGGGGCAGGCAGCACAATTTAGGGATCAACAGCAGTGGGTTTCTGTGCAAATCCACAGTGTTCACATATCTCCCACGACCGGGAGTCAGGAAGCAAAATGTACTAAATCATTTAGCAATCATTTATTGATGTAGCTAGGCCTTGTTTCAAACACTGAGCACTCAACAGCGAATGAAACAGATAAAGCTCCTAGTCTATTGAAGACTGCTTTCTAATGAAGGGTGACATATAAACCAATAAATATTTACCAGTAATATGTCAAAGTTTGGTAAGAGTAAAGGAGGGCTGAAGGCATAGTGAGTGAGGCAGAAGATGCTATTTCAGAGGCCAGAGAAAGCTGCAGTGATAAGATGATATTTGAGCAGAGAGACTTAAAGGAAATAAAGGTACAAGCCATGCGGATAACTGGAGGAAGAGAGTTCCAGGCAGAAAATAGGACCAGAGGTAGAAGGCCAGAGCTATGTGTTCATTGGACATTTTTTATTACTCATAGTAATGCCAGTTTTACTTTAGCTTTGAGCTCCTCAAGATAGAAGCTAAAGATTATGAGATCATCCCCTGTGGGTTGAGGTCACCAGAGATCAGAGTTGTTAATTTTTACAAAAGAACTTTTAGTCACATCTATATATTTTTCAGGGAGGTTCACTACAATCCTTATTTCATTGATTTCTTTTTTGTTTTCCTCCTTATACTTATTACTGTCTTCTCTCCAAGGATGGACACAAGGACTGGATCTTTTCCATTGCATGGATCAGCGACACTATGGCAGTGTCTGGTAAAGTTGCCCTTCTATAGGGAGCTTTTGGTGTGGTGGGGAGGGAGGGATAAAGGCCGAAAATGAATAGTAGTGAGCTAGGCTATAGCCCAGTAAACAGAAAGATCACTGGCCAAGGGCCAGGGAATCTTGTTTCCAATGTTGGCTCTTTGTCCGACTTACCATGTGTCTTTGGATAAGCCATTGTCCCTGTAGCCCAAACTCGTGGTCTCAAGCAACCCTCCTGCCTCAGCTACCTAAAAAGCTGGGGTTATAGCCATGGGCCATTGAATCCAGCCAGCCCCTATATCTTTTTTTTTTTTTTTTTTTTTTTTTTTTTAATAGAGACAGAGTTTCACTTTATCACCCTTGGTAGAGTGCCATGGCATCACACAGCTCACAGCAATCTCCCAACTCCTGGGCTTAGGCGATTCTCTTGTCTCAACCTCCTGAGTAGCTGGGACTACAGGCGCCCACCACAATGCCCAGCCATTTTTTGTTGCAATTTGGCTGGGGATGGGTTTGAACCCACCACTCTCGGTATATGGGGCCGGCGCCCTAACCACTGAGCCCCAGGCGCCACCCCAGCCCCTGTATCTTAACTTCATGATCTATAAAGTGAAAATACTAGTTTCTTCATCCATTATTCATACTTTGCCTTACTCCAAAATTATGTGTATGAACTGTAATCTAGTATTAAAAAAAAAAAAAGCATGTGTGGTAGCGTGTTAGCCATAACATTTTTGTGGGGTTTCATTGGGATAATGGTTGTGAAAGTGGAAAAGGTTGGTGTGCTCTCCAAAGTACAAGAAGCTATTATTAATTACTGTACACCTGTTTGGCATTAAACTCCTTTTTGATAAATGGGAAGATTTCTTTTCTAGCAGTTAAAACAGCCAGAAAAAAAATGTGGATAAATGAGTATAGAGAAATTAATCTAGTAATATACAAATACTTTCTGAGTACCCAGAGCAGCCTAGAAAGTTGGCCCAGAGTGCTAGCCTGCTTTGCTATTTACCCACAGATAAAAATACAATCTTTCTCCTTCCAGATTCCCAAGATAAATGGTACAATGGTCATTAAACTAAGAACTTCACATATATAATCCTCCACATAATATTAGGTTTACATTATTAGCTTCATTTCTTTTTTTTTTTTTTTAATTATCTTCATTTCACAGATGAGAACATTTAGATTCAAAGAGGTTATTATAATTTGCCAGTGGCTATGCAAATAGTGACAGACGGAGCCAGGATTGGATTCCAAGTCTGTCTGATTTCAAAGCCCATCCATTGAACTCTTGCTTACAACACTAAGGAAATGTAAGCATTTCTTTTTTTTTTTTTAAATGATTTTATTATTTATTTATTTATTTATTTTTGCAGTTTGGCCCGGGCTGGGTTTGAACCCGCCACCCTTGGTATGTGGGGCCGGCACCCTACCCACTGAGCCACAGGTGCCACCCAGCACTTCTTTTTTGTTTTTTTAATTTTTGATAGAAACAGGGTCTCACCACATTGCTCTGACAGATCTTGAACTCTTGGCCTCAAGTGATCCTCCCACCTTAGCTTCCCAAAGTACTGGGATTACAGGTGTGAGCCACCATGCCTGGCCTCTCTTTTGGATTTTTTTTGCAGTTTTTGGCTGGGGCCAGGTTTGAACCCACCACCTCTGGTATGTGGGGCCGGTGCCCTATTCCTTTGAGCCACAGGCACTGCCCTCTTTTGGATTCTTAACAAAGCAATATTCTTCCTGAATTGACTATTAAAAATAGAAAAAATAGGCTGGGCATGGTGGCTCACGCCTATTATCCTAGCACTCTGGGAAGCAGAGGCCGGTAGATCACTTGAGCTCACGGGTTCGAGACCAGCCTGAGCAAAAGCAAGGCCCCATCTCTACTAAAAATAGAAAAACTGGCTCGGCGCCTGTGACTCAAGAGGCTAAGGTGCCAGCCACGTACACCTGAGCTGGCAGGTTTGAATCTAGCCTGGGCCCGCCAAACAATGATGGCTGCAACCAAAAAATGGCCAGGCGTTGTGTCGGGCGCCTGTAGTCCCAGGTACTTGGGAGGCGGAGGCAGGAGACTTGCTTGAGCCCAGGAATTGGAGGTTGCAGTGAGCTGTGATGCAATAGCACTCTATCCAGGGTGACAGCTTGAGGCTCTGTCTCAAAAGAAAAAAAGAAAGAAAAGAAAAACTGAGGCAAGAGGATCGCTTGAGCCAAAGAGTTGGAGGTTGCTGTGATCTATGACGCTACGGTACTCTATTCAGGGTGACAGCTTGACACTGTCTCAAAAAAGAAAAAATTGGGCTGCGCCTGTGGCTTAGTGAGTAGGGTGCTGGCCCCATATCTTGAGGGTGGCGGGTTCAAACCCAGCCCCAGCCAAACTGCAATAAAAAAATAGCCGGGCATTGTGGCAGGCTCCTGTAGTCCTAGCTACTTGGGAGGCTGAGGCAAGAGAATCGCCTAAGCCCAAGAGCCGAAGGTTGCTGTGAGCTGTGATGCCACGGCACTCTACCGAGGGTTACAAAGTGAGACTCTGTCTCTTAAAAAAAAAAAAAAAAAGACTCCATCTCTTAAAAAATTAGCTGTGCACACCCGTAGTCCCACTATATGGGAGACTGAGGCAGGAGAATTGCTTGAGCCCAGGAAGTTCAAGGCTGTAATGTGCTATGATCACACCACTACACTTCACCTTGGGTGGCAGAACGAGACCCTGTCTCTAGGAAAAAAATAAAAAGTTAAAATTACCCACATGGGGTTAGAAGCTTCTGGATTTCCTGTTATTTGGTCTCCTCAAGGGATGAAAGCTTCTTAAGGCAGAGTCTGAGTCATGTCATCTCTATGAGGACTATCTTGTGATAGTAACCTTCACTAAATTTGGTTGTTGGGAGCTAGGACCTGGCTTTGTTTGGGAGCCTCCCTTCTTCTTTTTTTATTTTATTTTTTTATTTTTTTAGACAGAGCCTCAAGCTGTCACCCTGGATAGAGTGCTGTAGCATCACAGCTCACAGCAACCTCCAATTCCTGGGCTCAAGCGAGTCTCCTGCCTCTGTCTCCCAGGTAGCTGGGACTACAGGCGCCCGCCACAACGCCTGGCCATTTTTTTTTTTGGTTGCAGCCATCATTGTTATTTGGTGGGCCCAGGCTGGATTCAAACCCACCAGCTCAGATGTACGTAGCTGGCGCCTTAGCCCGTTGAGCCACAGGCCCCGAGCCCCTTCTTCTTTTTTTAAATACCCTGCCAGTGTCATGTGTTTTCAGCCTGATAACTCCCACGTCTGCATTTTGTGTGTACAGCAGTATTTAAAACATTGACTCTGGCTTGGCACCTGTGGCTCAAGCGGCTAAGGCACCAGCCACATACACCTGAGCTGGCAGGTTTGAATCCAGTCCGGGCACGCCAAACAACAATGATGGCTGCAACCAAAACATAGCCGGGCGTTGTGGTGGGCACCTGTGGTCCCAGCTACTTGGAGGCTGAGGCAAAAGAAGCACTTAAGTCCAAGAGTTGGAGGTTGCTGTGAGTGGTGATGCCACAGCACTCTACCCAGGGTGACAGCTTGAGGCTCTGTCTCACAAAAATAAATAAATAAATAAATAAATAAATAAATAAACAAATAAAATAAAACATTGGCTCTGATATTAGAGACCTGAATTTAAATCCTAGCTGTGCCGCTTGTTAACACTATGACCTTAGACAAGTTACTTAAGCTTTTTGACTGTTAGCTTTCTCATCTATTTCCCTTGTGATTATATATCCCAGAGGGTCATTGGGAAGGTAAAACGAGATAATGTATAGTGGCTGCCATCTTGGAAGTGCTTAATAATTGTTAACCAGTGTTGATATTCAGACTTGAGATGAGCACCAGTCCCTAAACATTCCACTTTGTTTTGTTTTGTTTTTTGGAGTCTCATTTTCTGGCCCTCAGTAGAGTGCCATGATGTCTTAGCTCACAGAAACCTCACAACTATGGAGCTCAAATGACCCTCTTCCGTCAGCCTCCAGAGTAGCTGGCACAACAGGCACCCATCACAATACCCAGCTAATTTTTAGAGACTAGGTCTCACTCTTGCTCAGGCTGGTCTTGAACTCCTGAGCTCAGGCAGTCTACCCATCTCGGCCTCCCAGAATGCTATGATCATAGGTGTGAGCCACCATGCCCAGCCCCTAAATGTTCCACCTTTAAATCAGAATATTCAGATTCTTCGTCTCCCTTCTGAGGCTTGCTTTCCCTCCTTGCCATTGTCCTATATTGGTAAATGCTTCCATGTTCCACCCAAGTGCACAGCCAGAGCACTAAGACTTATTTTAGGCTTCTTAGTCTCCTTAGATTATGAAGCCATGTGGATATTATTTTTTAGGTGAAATTGGGCATGTTCAGGGTGGTATGGCTGCAGACTGGATACTATTTTTTTTTTTTTTTTTTTTTTTTTTTTGAGGCAGAGCCTCAAGCTGTCACCCTGGGTACAGTGCTGTGGTATCACAGCTCACAGCAACCTCCAATTCCTGGGCTCAAGCGAGTCTCTTGCCACTGCCTCCCAAGTAGCTGGGACTACAGGCGCCCACCGCAACGCCCGGCCATTTTTTGGTTGCAGCCGTCATTGTTTGACGGGCCTGGGCTGGATTCGAACCTGCCAGCTCAGGTGTACGTGGCTGGCGCCTTAGCCCGTTGAGCCACAGGCACCGAGCCTGGATACTATTTTTTAAATCTCTTAAATCTGTAGATTTCTGTCCTACCTTCTCTTTTGGAATACTCATTATTTATCTCTTAAATTACCTCCAATAGCCTCTTGTATTTTCTTGTTTCTGTGTCTACTCTTACCTCCTCTAGTCTAACCTTCATGTTCTTTTTTTTGTTTGTTTGTTTGAGACAGAGTCTCACTCTGTTTCTCAAGTTACTAGAGTTCCATAGTGTCAGCCTGGCTCACAGCAACCTCAAACTCTTGGGTTCATGTGATCTCCCTTCCTCAGCCTCTGCAATAGCTGGGACTACAGGAAGCTCCCCCAACACCTGACTGTTTTTTTCTATTTTTAGCAGAGACAGATCTCATTCTTGTACAGGCTGGTCTTGAACCCCTCTAAGCTTAAGGAATCCACTCTCTTCAGTCTCCTAGAGTGCTAGGATCACAGGTGTGAGCCACTGTGCTCAGCCTTCATGTTCTTTAGTAACAGTAGTTCTTTAACTTTTTCTCTAGTATAAAAGTAATACATGTTTATTATAAGATATTGCTGTAATCCTAGCACTCTAGGAGGCCAAGAAGGCTGGATTGCTTGAGATCAGGAGTTCAAGACCAGCTTGAGCAAGAGCAAGAGCAAGACCCAATCTCTTAAAAAAAACCAACTGAGCGTTGTTGTGGGTGCCTGTATTCCCAGCAACTGGGAAGGCTGAGGCAAAGGGATTGTCTGAGGCCCAAGAGTTTGAGGTTACTATGACCTATGATGCCAGGGCACTCTACTGAGGGTGTCAAAGTGAGACCCTGGGGCGGCAATTGTAGCCTAGTGGGTAGGGCACTGGCCACATACACCCAGCACGCTGGGTGGGTTCCAATCTGCCCTGGGTCAGCTAAATAGCAATGACAACTGCAATAAAAAATAGCCGGGCATTGTGGTGGACGCTTGTAGTCCCAGCTACTTGGAAGGCTGAGGCAAGGGAATTGCTTAAGCCCAAGAGTTTGAAGTTGCTGTGAGCTGTGTTTGCTACGGCACTCTACTGAGGGCGATGTAGTGAAACTCTGTCTCAAAAAATATATATAATAAATATATATATATAATATTGTTTTTAAATATACATGAATATCAAAGGAACTAAGGTTACCCACAGTGTCTCTAACAAGAAATAACCACTATTGACATTTTAAAATATATCCTGTCATTGCACTCTACCTAGGCAACAGTAGGCATGGTGGTTCAGATCTGGAATGCTAGCACTTTAAGAGACCAAGCTGGAAGGATGGTGAGAGGTCAGAAGTTCATATATCCTCACGCCTGTAATCCCAGCACTTGGGAGGCCGAGGTGGGTGGATTGCCAGAGCTCACAGGTTCAGAGACCATACTGAGGCAGAGTGGGACCTTGTCTCTAAAAATAGCTGGGCATTGTGGCAGGCACCTGTAGTCCCAGCTACTTGGGAGGCTGAGGCAAGACAATTGCTTAAGCCTAGGAGTTTGAGGTTGCTGTGAGGTATGACATTACAGCACTGTACCGAGGGGGACAAAGTGAGACTGTGTCTTAAAAAAACAAATAAACAAACTGGCTTGGCGCCTGTGGCTCAAGCGGCTAAGGCGCCAACCACATACACCTGAACTGGCAGGTTCGAATGCAGCCTGGGCCCGCCAAACAACAATGCCGGCTGCAGCCAAGAAAAAAAAAATAGCTGGGCATTGTGGCAGGCATCTGTAGTCCCAGGTACTTGGGAGGCAGAGTCAGGAGGATCGCTTGAGCCCAGGAGCTGGAGGTTGCTGTGAGCTGTGATGCTACAGCACTCTACCCAGGGCGACAGCTTGAGGCTCTGTCTCAAACAAACAAACAAACAAAAGCATTACTTGAGGGTGGCTCCTGTGGCTCAATGAGTAGGGTGTTGGCCCTATGTACCAGGTGGATTCTGGTGGGCCCGGCCAAAAACTGCAAAAAAAACAATTTTTAAAGCATTGCTTGAATCTAGGAGTTTGAGGTTGCAGTGATCAATGATGACAATACTGCACTCTACCCAGGGTGTCAGAGCAAGACTGTCTCAAAAGAGAAAAAGAAAAACACAAGTTTTTACTGTGAAGCATTCAGATTTGCAGTGTTTAAGAGGGTACCTTCTGGTTTCAAAGGAGAATTGGCAAATACTTTACTGGAAAAGGAATTAAAAATTTTTTTCTTTAGTGATTCCTTTTATTTTTTCTTTGAGACAGAGTCATTTCACTATGTCGCCCTCGGTAGAGTGCTGTAGCGTCACAGCTCACAGCAACCTCTAACTCTTGGGCTTAAGCAATTCTTTTGCCTCAGCCTCCCAAGTAGCTGGAAATACAGACACCCACCACAATGTCTGACTTTTTTTTTTTCTTTTTTTGTTGCAGTTGTCATTATTGTTCAGCTGGCCTGGGCCAGGTTTGAACCTGCCACCCTCATGTATGTGGCTGGTGCCGTAACCACTGTGCTACAGGCACCAAGCCACTTTAGTGGTTCTTAAAATTCTGTTATGTTGAACATAATAGAATCTAAATATCTTTATATATGGATCTTATGATGGTGGATTATTCTTAGATGGGGATATATAGACTTTCAGAGTTTTGTTAAAGATTGCTCAGTTGTACACTACAAAGACAATGCTGTTGTTAGCTTACTACCAAAGTGTATTCAGACCTCAATCCAAAGAAACGTTCTTTGTTTTTTTAAGTACTTTATTATTGTTTGCTAAAGAAAATGACTCTTCTTGTTTCTTTTTTTTGGCCGGGGCTGGGTTTGAACTCGCCACCTCCAACATATAGGGCTGGGGCCCTATTCCTTTCAGCCACAGGCGCTGCCTGAGAAAATGACTCTTTTTAGAAGCATACATTTTTGTAGACTAGTCCTCCTTAATAATAAAGGGATTATGATCCCTGCAGGTGTGTGAAAAGCCTTAAGGAGGCCTGTGGACCTCCGCTGAAATTGAGCATTTTTGTGTAATTTTCTAGAGAAAAGTATCTGTAACATGTCTTTTTTTTTTTTTTTTTTTTGAGACAGTCTCACTATGTAGAGGGCCGTGGCATCACAGCTCACAGCAACCTCAAACTCTTGGGCTTAAGCAATTCTCTTGCCTCAGCCTTCCAAGTAGCTGGGATAGCTGGGACTACAGGCGCCCGCCACAACACCTGGCTATTTTTTTGTTGCAGTTGTCATCGTTGTTTAGCTGGCCCATGCCAGGTTCGAACCCACCACCCTCAATGCATGTGGCCAGCGCTGTAACCAGTGTGCTACGGATGCCGAGCCATCTGTAACGTTTTCTAGAGTAGAACGTCCCCAAACACTACTGCCCACTAGAGATCAGCCTCGGATGTATGTAAAATGATGTAAGCATTTAGCTTGGAAGATTACTGAGCTTTATGAAGCTGTGTAAAGTTCTCTTTTAAAAAATTCCAATGGGGGACGGTGCCTGTGGCTCAAAGGAGTAGGGCGCCAGCCCCATATGCCAGAGGTGGCGGGTTCAAACCCAGCCCCAGCCAAAAACTGCAAAAAAAAAAAATTCTAATGGGCGGGCAGCGCCTGTGGCTCAGTGAGTAGGGCACTGGCCACATATACTGAGGATGATGTATTCAAACCCGGCCCCGGCCAAACTGCAACAAAAAATAGCCCAGCTTATGGTGGGCGCCAGTAGTCCCAACTACTCAGGAGGATGAGGCAAGAGAATCACCTAAGCCCAAGAGCTGGAGGTTGCTGTGAGCTGTGACACCATGGGGCTCTACTGAGGGTGACAAAGTGAGACAGAGTCTAAAAAAAAAAAATTCTACTGGGCTTGATGCCTGCTCAAGGCTTGATGGGCTTGATGGGCTCAAGCGGCTAAGGCACCAGCCACATATACCAGAGCTGGTGGTTTCGGATCCAGACTGGGCACGCCAAACAACAATGATGGCTACAACCAAAAAATAGCCAGGCATTATGGCAGGCGCCTGTAGTCCCAGCTACTTAGGAGGCAGAGGCAGATCACCTGAGCCCAGGAATTAGAGGCTGCTGTGAGCTGTGATGCCATGGCATTCTACCCAGGGCGCCATCTTGAGACTTTGTCTCAAAAAAAAAATTAAAAAAAACAAAAAAACAAAAAAAATTCTAATGGCTCAGTGCCTGTAGCTCAGCAGCTAGGGCGCCAGTCATATACATCGGAGCTGGCAGGCTTGAACCCAGCCCGAGCCTGCCAAACAACAATGATAGTTACAACAATAACAACAAAATAGCTGGGTGTTGTGGCAGGCACCTGTAGTCCCAGCTACTCAGGAGGCTGAGACAAGAGAATAACTTGAGCCCAAGAGTTTGAGGTTGTAAGACTCTTTCTCCAAAATGAAAAAAAAAATTCTAACAGTTATGTTAAGCTTAAAAGTTATTTTTAACTTAGAGGCCTTAGTGGTTTTTTTTTTTGTT
Source organism: Perodicticus potto (assembly GCA_963574655.1). Taxonomy (NCBI): domain Eukaryota; kingdom Metazoa; phylum Chordata; class Mammalia; order Primates; family Lorisidae; genus Perodicticus; species Perodicticus potto. The sequence continues at coordinate 16,971 of CAUYRH010041022.1, forward strand.
TGTTTTTTTTTGAGACAGAGCCTCAAGCTGTCACCCTGGATAGAGTGCTGTGGCATCACAGCTCACAGCAACTTCCAATTCCTGGGCTCAAGCGAGTCTCTTGCCTCTGCCTCCCAAGTAGCTAGGACTACAGGCGCCCACCACAACGCCCGGCCATTTTTTGGTTGCAGCCGTCATTGTTGT
>CAUYRH010041029.1:0-30191 GCA_963574655.1 Perodicticus potto
GTCATCAAGCCACACACAATAAAGATGGTTCCAGTCCATGAACCCCTGTATCACTCTCCCTCCGGAGAAACCCTAACTGCCCCCTTCTATCATCGCCCGATTCAGCAGGAAGCAGTTAGATCGAGTCTTTGCCCCTTTTCCCTAACAGCAGTTAGAGTTTCTACTTGGAGAGGGAGAATTGATGCAGGACATTTGGCGCCTTAGCCAGCTCAGTGGAGCTGTTGGACCTGCCGCCTCTTCCTTGGCGGTGTTGGTGCTATGGCAGCCAGCTGAAGAGCCAGCGGGCTAGATGACAGGCAAGGAGGGGTACCTCCAACCCCCACCAGAGGCTCCAATAGCCAAAAAGGCTGGACAACTGAAGAGGAGACACCTATGCCTTGGTGTCTCCTTCACTTTACACTTAGGACTAAATGTGGAACCCCCATTTCCTATGCCTAGGTCAATTTCTTGTGAATTTCCTAGGTCTCAATTCCATGAATGGACTGTATCCATTCACTGATACATTCATTCACCTTGCCCCCGGCGGAAGGGACTGTATTCATTCATTTCCTGGCCAAGGAACCCATACACCTATATGTACCCTGTGACTAAAGGCCTAAAGGAGGAGACGGGGAAAGACCGGGAGAGAAACGGAGAGAGCTGCTCTCTCCCCACTTGAGTTCTCTCCCTCTACCAGGAGTTTTAGTGTTTTCTGTATTCTTTTCTGTAAATAAATTCTGTCTTACCACTGGGGGGTGTGGGGGAAATAATGTAATGAAGAATAATAAAATACATATATTTGAAAACGGTGTCAGGTAATTAGTTAGAAATCTACCTCTCCTAGGGAAAAAGGACAAGGGCTGGGCGGTCCCCTTCTCACCTCAATCCTGCCTGGAATGATTGCTTATACCTGGGGAGGAGGGACCATGCCCCACCAATCTGCCAATCAGAACTTAGATTGCCATCTGCAAAAGGATATAGAGGAGGAGTCTCTAGCCCACCTGGCCAAGCAACATGGACACAGTAGTCTTGAAGGTGACCTAGAACAGCCTTAAACCTACTTATCATGTCATTATCTGAAATCTACATCGTGGTCCACACACCCCTCTAATAGGCTTGCAGAGAGGACCATGGGAGGTCCATATGCACAGTGAGACCCTGTTTCCAACATGACCTCTGAACCATGAGGCAGGCCAAACCTAGACAGTATCAAACAGGCCTCTTCACCTACAATGGGGTCTATTCTCTATCTGTGGCAAATATATTTTGTTCTGTAAACCTGTATTTTGCACCATAAGCCTATCGTTCTCTTCCTCAGTAAACTTTGTTTCACTCTTACCTTACTCATTTTGGGGTGTGTGGTCATTTTTTGGTCAAGAGCACCCCAAGAATCAAGGACACAGGCAGCTGCCTTGAAACCCAACAACAGGGTCATTGTAGTATAATTAGTTACAGTGAGGTCATGTGATTATTGTGCTTGCAAGAAGAAAAGAGACACATAGTGAGAACACCATTGACAATGAAGGCAGACGTGGGAGTCACGTGTCTATAAGCCTGGGAACATGGAGGAGTGTCCCCAACGGCAGAAGCCAAGAGAGAAGTGTGGGACATTCTCCCCTGGAGCCCTCAAGGATAGCACAGCCCCTGGCCACTCCTTGATTTGCACATCTAGCCTCAAAAGCGGTCAGAAATTTCTATTGTTTAAAAGCCACTCAGTTCGTGGTACTTTGTTAAGAGCAGTCTTGGGAAACTAATATACTACCTTATAGAGTTGTTAGGAAGATTAAGTTTGTTAATAACACATATAACAATATACCCTGGTGAATTGTTAATTGAAGGTTAGTTATTATTATTGTTTCATAAATATTAGTTTTAATATCATTGATTTTTAAAATACTAATTCCTACCATTTACAGAGTGCCTCCCAGTGCTAATTTTTAAGCATCTCACGTGTACAGCCAGCCTTTTATTCTTCCTCAGTACCTGCTGGTGTGTGGGGCCCGCTGTGTAAAGGGCCCAGGAGAGCTTCATTATATTCTAAGTCAGAATCTTCCTCATCCCTGGGCGCTGGACAGAGCGGTTCCTGAGAGTTACCAGATGATTTTATGGATTCCACAAGGTCCTTGCCTTGCCCAGCAACTAAACATGTCTCCAGCTTGTATCTATCCCTGCTGGATCCTTATTTTATTTTCACCCTTGCTCATTCCTCAAGCCTCACTGGGATGTGTTTATTAACATTTCCAGTGGAAGCTTCATTGTGTGAAGAGGCGAGTCCTCTGCATTCTAAGTCAGAGCCTTCCTCATTCCCAGGTGTTAGACAGAGCAATTGTTCTCAGAGTAGAGTCTAAGGATACCCAAGGGTTACCAGAATGATTTCACAGATTCCACAAGGTCCCAGCCTTTGATAATCTACATATATATATATGAGGCTTGTTTGTTTGGTTTTTTTTACATATTTCAACCAAAATAATATATCCTAACAGATTGAATACAGAAGCAGATATTTGAATACAGCTGTCTCCTATTAAGTCACCTATTAAGGAGATTTATAAAATGTTAAACAGTGGCATTCTTCTTGGTATAGTTTCTTAGTTTTGGAAACTAAAGAGTTTTTTCCAAAAAATATGTCATTTATATGAACATATACTGAGTTTATTATTATTTTTTAAATGAAATGATAATAAATCTTTTAAATTTTTTTCTGTTTCTGTTTCTAATGTGATAGCTACAGAAAGCTATAGCTCACATAAACAAAAGCTCTTGAGGGTACTCAACAATTTTTAGAAGTATAAAGTGGTTCTGAGACTAAAAAGTTTTAAAATGGTGGTATAGAGGCTTTCATATTAGAGATTTTAGTTATTTGTAAGTGTTCAGGCAGCTAGTCTTCACTTAATATATGGTTTTCATACAGAATTGATGATGTCGCTCCTCTGTGGGGTTGGATCTGAGCAGTAAGATTCCAGAAAATTACTTTATGCTTTGTCAATACTTGCCGGGGTAAGAGTAAATATAATTGTGTGTTTGTGTGTATGGTTATGCTTATATATGTATACACCAAGTCTACCACTTAATAAACATATCCCAGGTGAGGCTTGAGGAATGAGCAGGGATGGAAATAAAAGAATCCAGTAGGGATAGACATAAGCTGGTGACCTGGTTAGTTGCCAGGCAAGGAAAATAAGTGTCCAGGAGGAATGATGTTGGCTATAGACCATCCATGTTCCTTTTATAAAGGCAAATAACAGAGAAATTCACTTGGAGATTCCCTGACTTCTTTCTCTCATTTTTGTTAATTTTGGGAGACTATCCAAATTACTTTTAAATTTAGGTACAAACACATAATCTGATTGGTTAAAACTCTTTAATGTACGTAGCAAAGCTTGGGCCATGGCAAGATTTGCTTTTCTGCTTAAGATGCTCAGGTAAGAAAAGCCAGATGTGGTATCTGAGCCAACTATCCCTCAAAAAAATCAATAATTCTGAAAGTCCTCATCTATCACACCTATCTCTGAGTTTTCAGAGGATGCCATATCTGAGGACCTAGCAAGGGTGTTCACGTGGTACCAGCCGGGCCATTGAGGAGGCAGCTTCTGAACACTGACCCTACTTAGACCACTGTGTTCACAGCTTCATTTCCCAACTGCCCAAATATCCCTGGAGGAGAAAAGACAAAACCCAACCGAACTTTGTTTTGAGAAGAAAGTCATTTTGTGCAGATTCCTAATCCCTTCTCCATGAAAAAAAAAATGGAGTTTATGTTTGTTTCCCCATCGGTGTTCTTGCCAAAGAAGAGAAGCCACACCATGGAAGGCACTAATCTCCTTGCAGATATGTTTTCAGAAGGGCCTGAGAAATGGACCATGACTGCTCCTGATGATTGCTATAGTGACCTGAGAGCTCCACTTAGGAAGCTAGATACTGGAAAGGAAGCCTGAGCTGGAGAAGCCATCCAGGTGAATTTACCCATCCCCTACCTCCCAGCTTGATTTTCATTGAGGTTTCCATCTATATGTGCTCTTAAGTGATGATCGATTAGTTGCAATTCAGTATCAAGTACCTGTGTTTGTTTCTCCATTCTTGCGACGTTTCATTTAGAAGAATGGTTTTCAGTTCCATCCAAGTTGTCACAAAAGATACTAGATGGCCACTTTTTCTGGCTGAGTAGTACACCATGCTATACACATACCACATTTTATTAATCCATTCATGCAGTGTTAGGAACTTGGTTGTTTCCACATCTTTGCAATTGTTATTTGTACAGATGTAAACATTGGAATGCAGGTGTTCTTTTCATAACATGATCCCTTGAGTAAATACCTCGCAGTGAGATCGCTGGACCAAAGGGTAGGTGTACTACTCTAAGTTCTTTGAGGTATTTCCAGACAATTTTTCACATGGGTTGTACTAGTTTGTAGTTCCACCAACAGTGTATAAGTGTTTCTTTTTCTCCACATCCACACCAGCACTTGTTTTAGGACTTTTTGATAACAGCCATTCTCACTGCAGCTAGGTGATATCCCATTGTGGTTTTGATTTGCATTTCCCTAATGATAAGACATGTTGAGCATTTTTTTCATGTGTTTGTTGGCTGTTAGATTATCTTCTTTCGAAAACTTTCTGTCTTTTGCCCACTTTTTAAGGGCACTGCTTAATTTTTTTCTTGCTGATTTACCTGAGTTCATTGTAGAGTCTGGTTATCAGCCCTTCAACAGATGTATAGCATGCAAATATTTTCTCCCATTTTGTGGACTGTCTACTTGCTCTATTGAATGTGTCCTTGGCTGTGCAGAAACTTTAATTTTATCAGGTACTACTTGTTTATTTTTGTTGTTGCTGTTATTGCTTTTGAGGTCTTCATAAAATCTTTCCCAATATCTATAAGAGTTTTTCTAACATTTTACTCTAGAATTCTTGTAGTTCATGCCTTAGGTTTAAGTCTTTTATCCATCATGAATTAATTTTTGTGAGTGGTTACAGGTGCAGATTCTGTATCAGTCTTTTACATGTGGCTATACAGTTTTTCCAACACCATTTATTGAATACGGATTATTTTCCAAGTATATGTTATTGTCTGATTTGCCGCTCATATTATTTTGCATTTCTTTATCCTCAATCTTCGGTTAGCTTTCCAATTCTAGGGCAGCAGGAAAATTAGGCTAGATTTTCTGTTGCAATAATGCACTAAAAAGAAATGACTCCTACTATTTGCTCAGCGCACAGTGTGCCCCAGGCTCTGTGCACATATTACCTTCACTTCTTGCCACCGTCCTACAAGACAGGAATTATAGTTTCTCTTTTCAAATGAAGCAACTAAGTCAGGGAGAGTTTGGGAAATGTTTTCAGATCACAAACAGGAAGTAATAAAGTTGAGAAATTCGAGAGAATCATGTTTTAACTTTTGGTGTATCACTAATCTCAATGTGATTATATATGGAAATGAAAAAAACATAAAAATTAATGAATAACTTGAAATAAATATTTTTCTCTACCCTTTTTATCTTAAGTTATCCCTCTCTGCACAGCCTCACTAACTGTCTTACATATTTTTCTTAAGTTAAACAATACCAAATAAATTAATAAGTATATATAATCCTGATACTTATGAGACACAGTGGCTGCATTCATAATACCTCTTTCTCACTTTCTGTCTCGCTCTCTTCTCTCTCTCTCTATTTTTCCTCCTCTTTTCCTTTTTATACCTCCTTCTCTTATAGTTGATAAGAATTAGTTTAAACTAAACCCATGGTTCAGGAAACGAGATCCTCAGTGATCTGTTCATGGACCTCTTTTATATATGAAATTTAAGTAATCTTTTCTATGTAATATAACATGTATGAACCCACCACCTAATAATGCAAGAACTACAACATCACCTATAATTGGTATCTATGTCTGTTCCTTCCTTAGCACTAAACGTTATTAAATTTCAACACTCAAAATTATACCTCCATCTTTAAAACCTTCATCTTTAATTTTTTCTGAAACTATACTATTCCTTGGGATTTAAAAATAACCAAACTTTAAAGATCCAGCTAGACTTTCACAAAGTAATAAAAAAAAATCACAATGACCTACGTTGGAAATTTTAAAGTCATCTCTCACTTCACGCACTCCCTCACCTTCAAATTCTATGTTAACTCCTTTTTTGTTTTGTTTTGTTTTTGCGGTTATTGTCTGGGGCGGGGTTTGAACCCACCACCTCCAGTATATGGGTCCTACTGCTCTGAGCCATAGGCACCGTCCCATGTTAATTAACTCTTCAGTAGTATGCATTTAGAACATATGTTTACAATCCTGACTTGAAGCAGCCTTTAGTCTATTATCTAAATTCTAACAGGCTTCAAATTATTTTCTTGAGAGACGTTAAGTTGCTAAATCCCTAGGAAAGCGCAAGGCTGTAAAGACACAGACTTTGGAGAGAATAACACATAACTGCTTAGTTTTTAGGAGCCAGAACTTTTTGGAGGGGCACATCACAGCTCCCACTATGGGACTATAAGAAAAATTTGACCTCTGATACTCCCAAGGTAGTTAGTGTAAACATAGCAACCAGACGTGGTGATCAGTCACCACGTAGTCAAGGCTACGTATTCAAAAGTCAACTACTTAAAAAAAGTTTGGTTGTCCCCATGTGTCACAGTAATGGATAATTTGATAGACTGAAAAGATTTGTTTAATAGCCTATCCTATCCAAATAATAATAAGCACCCTACTAATGTTAATCCTTTTCAGAATTCAACTGTAGGGAAACAATCAGGATTTGAAATGAGTAACCGTTAATGATTCAGAATTAAATTAAAATTTAATCAAATTCTTTCTAGGTGGTGTAGTGTTGGGTAGCAGAGCACCATCAGAGGCTAATACTTATTTTCAGAGGTGTGTGTCTACCTTTCATCAGTTTCCCTAAGCAGAATCTGAGGGATTTTTTTAGCTTCAGATGATTAATTGGAGGTGTGTTATTAAGGGAAAAATAACAAGAGAGTCAGAGAAGCAGGTTAGGGAAAGAGATAGATTTGAGCAAGGGTCTCAGATTATATCAAGCCTTGGCCTGACCATCCCCAACCCCCAGTCAGGGATTAGCTCTAGACATCTTCTAATGCTGGGAGCTCGGCTTTTGTACCCTCAAAAGAGATTGTCACTGGCCAACTTCAGGGGCTAGAAACTAGCCCAATCATCTCCTAGTGAGGTGGTTCACTCAGCCAATGGCAACTTTCCAGAGAAGTCACAGGTGAAGCCATCAGTTGTAGCACTAACATCAGCCACAGACAGGTGCAGGAGCAGGAGAATGGGACCTGGGGAAGGTACCGACAGTGATTACCAACACTCCAAATCCTCACAAATCTAAAACTTTTACATCTTCAGCTCCAGTACCCCAGATAGTCACTGCTTTTTTTTTCTGCAAATCCACCATTCTCCTAGGAGAATGAAGAAGAGCAATACAATGAACCCATGACATTGAGCAGAAACGTGATATACTGAGTCACAGTAGGTAAGTTTAAATTGATCCTCTGAATTATAATGAATGTCATGTACCTGCTGATAGGATTTGACTTGAATTACTTTACTTCTATAGTCTTCTTTCCAAAAATCCATGACCCCACTCTAATCATGAGGAAAACACCATAGAAATCTGGGCTAGGGGGTTCTACTACAGGATTCCTGGCCAATACTCCTCAAGACTACTCAAGGTAATGAAAAATAAGGGAAGATTCAGAAGACATCATAGACCAGTGGAGACTGGGGGGACATGAAAGTTAAATGCAGTATGGTTCCCTGAATTGGACCCTGTAACAAAAAGGAGTTAATGGAAATCCAGAAAAGTTTGCAGTCTAGTTAATATTAATATGCAATGTTGATTGCTTAGTTTTGATAAATACTCCATGATAGTTTAAGGTGTCAACAATAACAAAACCTGGTTGGGGTATATAGGAATTCTCTATCCTATCTTTGCAACTTTTTGTGAATCTAAAATTAGTTCAAAATGAACATTTTTTTTAAAAATCAGATGAAAACCAACAACAACAAAAGGCAGCAGGGCTCTCTCATTACATTGGCTTCAGCATTATTTTCTTAAAGAACATCAGATTAACACCATGTTTGAAGAATACTTTGAATTATACTTATTGCCCTTTCTTTGACCTCTGACTCAAGAAAACAAAACAACAACAACCACAAAAGAGAAAGAAAAGGAAGAAAGAGAGAAAGGGAAGAAAGGGGGGGAAATGTTGACCTTCAAAAGAAATTATGCAAATTGGCTGTAGCAGCTAGTTGTTAAGATAGAATCAAGGATGAAAGAGGTTCCAATAGTTTTGGAAAGCTTCCCAACAGTTTCCAAGTCCTGCCAAACTCTTCCTCAGTATTCACATCTCCCCACACAGGCCTTCATCACCCCGCATCCAAATGACTCCCCTAGGCACCCTCCTGGTTTCTGTCACCCCTTAGTCCTGGAGTCATTAAAAACCTCCACCATCCCACCCCACACCTGACCTGACCTGGCTTTTACCAGAGATTCTCTTCCTCTAGACTAGTTGGATGACTCTTGACCTACATATAGCCTAGGGTTGCTCAACTCACTGGGTCTTTTCTCCTCCTAGAAGACTCTCTCCACATAACCTTTACTGTTACTAATTGTGCTTAAGACTATTAAATTGTCTTGTTTGAAAGCCACTTGTCTCCCAGAGATTCAACCACAAGACTTTTGGAAATGTTAAAGAAATATACTAACATTGCAGGATATAAAATCAATGCCCACAAATCAGTAGGCTTTGTTTATGCCAATAACAATCAAACTGAGCAGCTAAACAAGGGTCCAATATCCTTCACAGTAGCCTCAAAGAAAATAAAATACCTGGGAATATACCTAATGAAGGACATGAAGGATCTCTATAGAGAGAACTATAAAACCCTGAAAAAAAGAAATAGCAGAAGATATTAACAAATGGAAGAACATACCATGCTCTTGACTGGGAAGAATCAACATTGTTAAAATGTCTATACTACTCAAAGCAGTCTACAGATTCAATGCAATCCCCATTAAAATGCCACCAGCATACTTTGAAGAACTCAAGCAAATAATTTTTTATTTTGTACAGAACCAGAAAAAAAATACATATAAGCAAAGCAATTCACAGTAATAAAATAAAATCCAGAGGCATCACTCCACCAGACTTCAGGTTATATTATAAGTCCACAGTGATCAAAACAACATGGTATCGGCACAAAAATAAACATATAGGTCTATGGAACAGAATTGAAAACCCAGAAATTAAACCAGCCTCTAATAGCCATCTGATCTTTGATAAATCAAACAAAAGCATACACTGGGGAAAAGAATCCCTATTCAGTAAACGGTGCTGAATCTGATATCCTTTTGCTATATATTTCATTTCAACTCATGACATTGTGATATAGATATTACTTTTCCAATATTGTACATATAAAACTCATAGATCAGATGTTAAGGTGACATAGTTAATAGGTAACAGAAGAGATTTGCATCCAGTTCTGTCCAAAATCTGGGGAGGAGCTGTATCTTCTACGTCACGTTGAAAACAAGTCAAGACAAAACCTAAAGAAGGATAATCAAGAAGAACCACACGAACATCAATAGGTCGGAGAGATTTCCCCATTAACTCACTTCTTTGAAGGTCCAGACTCTTCTACTCTGCCTTTCTTTCCAGCCCCTAACAGCTTCCTTTCAGTGGTGTGAGCCTCCAACACACATGAAAGACGACTAGAATTTGGAAAATGTGTGGCCTGAGGGTTTCAAACATTTCCTTGTCCAGCATAATGTTAACTGGAAATTCTGTCACCGTGGACCATCGTTCAAGTCCACACAAGCTCTAAATAGTTTCTTGGTCCTTATTCATGTTTTTTTAAAGTTGTACCTTCCTCACCTTTTGAGCATCATACAGTTTTAACACAGAAGGTGCTTCACAGACTCCTTTTACAGGTGAGAACACTAAACTTGGAGTGGGGAAGTGACTCTTTCAAGGTCACACCTTGTGATTTGCAGTCAAATGCATAAAAAGGAAACCAATTGTATGATCTTCTTAGAAGCTGAGGGGAATGCCGAGGAGTATAGCTGTGGAAGTAGCATGGATTTAGTACATTAAAAGACAGATCACCCTACTAAGTTCTGAAGAGAACATCAAATACCTTCAGGCCTGTTAAGCTGAGCAGAACGTTTTGCCATTGTCATACTTGGTTTAATCCCTCTGCCTCTAATACCAACAAGCAGTAGATTTTTTTTTCTAGTGTCACAGCCAGCTGTGCTCTAACATTTTAGCAAATTAAAATGTAATTACCTCAATAATGGATTAGTTGCTGAGTTTAATCACTCTGAAAAAGTACTTGGCTTTTCCATTTATGGAATAATAAAGTGCTGTGTTTCTACATGGCCCATCATTTAGAGGTCCTAAGAACATCAGGTCTTTGCCAACATAGACCAACATTAACAACAGAAAGTAAATAGATGGATGAAGACAGAGTATCTACTACAGTGAAAGAAGGCTGGTGACCAAGGAGGGGACCACTCTAAATTTATCTAAGTGAGAGGCAACAAGAAACAAAATAAAATAAATCTGACATCCTGAAGTTCTTCAGTAGATAGAGTCAAATGACTAGGATACGTTAGTATTTTTATAAATCACACCTTCACCCTATTTCCATCCATAAGGTTTATCCAATTTCTCAAATTCTATCTAATAATAATAGATTTCTCCTCTGGTTCTACTGAGTTCCCCCTTAGGCAGAAAGTCAAGTTTTCCTTCATGCTCGCTTCTGCACAGGACTCTCAATTCCCCTACCCCACATCTAGATGGTTTACAAGTATCCAACATGATTAAATTAAATTTCATGTTATTTTTATGTGACTTGTAATAATGTAGTAACATCTCGCAGCACTGCCATTAACCATGTTAAATATAATTCTGTCAAACCAACTACTCCCCAAATCAGAGGCTTAGAACCACCCCTATATGATCTTATGGCCCTGTGAAGTGGCTGGTTCCCTTACACATTCTGCAGCTGTCTGGGAGCTGGCTCATCTAGGCTGGGCTCCCAAATGATCTGCATGTCTCTTATCCTTATTCTGAGACTAAGAGCTGCCCAACATGCTCTTGTGGTGATAACAGAGGCAGAAGAACAAAAGAAAATCTTGATACACAGTCTTAATCTGGGCATCATCACTTCTGTGTCTTCCTCTTGACCAAAGCAAGTCACACAGCCAAACCCAGAGGCAAGAGGCAAGGAAGTATTCCTTCACCCCAGGAAAGGCTGGTAGGGGCTCTGTGATTATGATACTGATAAGACTGAACAGAACAAGGAAGGAATTACTCAAATAGCCAAGAAAAGCGTGTTAGGGAAGGGAGCTGGTCAAAAAAAAAAAAAAAAATGCTGTCTATTGTGGTTCATTAAAACTAAAGGCTTTCAGTGCCTTGTTTGGAACTAGATAGCACTCCTTTTAAATATATTGGGCCTTGCAGGATGGCTACTAATGATGCTGCACAGGGTATGCCCCTCCCCTTCCTAGTATCCATGTCAGCTGACCTCCATTTGTGTGCATGAAAGCTTTGATTATGTAATGGGGAGAAGATAGAGAAAATTATGATGAAAGGAGAGGGAATTGAAGAAGAAATAAAAAATGGGTGAGAAGGATAAATAGAAGTCTGTTCTTCCTCTTGTTTCTTTGCATTTCTTTTAGGGTCTCTTTTTTGAAGTGTATCATTTAAAGAGAAATGGATCAAAGTAGCCTTTGGACACTCTGGGTCCAAAGAGAAGTTTGGGGGGTTCAGACAAATTGGGACATAGATTTGAAAATAAGTTGCATGCAGCCCAATTCATAATTACTAAGATGTGGAAGAAGCCCAAATGCCCATCGACCCACAAATGGATTAATAAATTGTGGTACGTGTATACCATGGAATACTATGCAGTCTTAAAGAAAGATGGAGACTTTACCTCTTTTGTGTTTACATGGATGGAGCTGGAACATATTCTTCTTAGCAAAGTATCTCAAGAATGGAAGAAAAACTATCCAATGTACTCAGCCCTAAAATGAAGCTAATCTATAGCTTTCATATGAAGGCTAAAACCCAGTCATAGCACAAGAAATGGGGAGGGGGCCAAAGGAGGGGAGAGGAGGGGGGCGGATGGGTGGAGGGAGGGTGATTGGTGGGATCACACTTACGGTGCATCTTACAAGGGTACAAGTGAAAATTACTAAATGTAGAATATATATGTCTTCATATAGTGATTAAAAGGCCATGAAGGCTATGTTAAATAGTTCAATGAAAATATTTCAGATTGTGTATGAAGTCAGCATATTGTGCCCCATGATTGCACCAATGTACACAATTATGATTTAATAAAAATTAAAAAAAAAAAAAAGAAAAAGAAAATCCACCTGCTCTTTCTCAGTTCTGTCCTCCCACAAGGTACTACTAGTGGGTACATTGCAGGATTACTCCCCTTCTCCTTTCCTAGTCAACGAGTAGACAGAATTGTGGGCTTTCACTTTACTTTTTAGCAGTAACCTTTCAAGTCCCCATGATTTGATTTAATGATTATGATATTCTGTTCATAAATTCTGGTTGACAAAACAAAAAAAATTCAATTTCCTTCCTTCCTTCCTTCCTTCCTGAACTGGAGTTAATTTTTATATTGGTTTCCCATTCTACCAAGAAACAGAAACATCTCACTCATCTCAGGGCCTCTTTCTTTTTCTTAGTGTCACTTCTAGGTCCCAGGGTAGAATTTCAGTAGTGCTGAAGTGCTGGGGTAGTGAAGGCCTCTGGTCATCTTTGTCTCAAATCATTTTTGGCATTTAATAACATGCCTACATTCTTACCAATTTCTTAGCCATTGGCATACACATAATGAGACCTCCATGCAGATCACTAGCATTGCCCTCTTGTCTCTTCGAGGCTTCTAGATGCCCACACTGTTCTTTGTTTTACCAATAATGATGCTCCTGACTTCACATAACGGTTTGTGTAGGTTCTTCTTCTGCCTTCAAGTTTATGGCCTGAGAGCCAGCACCCAAGGATTAACTCCTGGATGGAATCATTGGTGTCCTGGAGCTATCCCACCAGCATGGTGTGTAAAATGAATGCTTACCATATTTTGCCTGTCCAACATCTAAACCCCCTCCTGGTTTGAGAGGATATCATTATTGTGTGTACATTTAGGAAGCGGTATTCCCCTCCCTCCCTTTATGGAAGATATAGAGGGAGATAATCCCATTTTGTAAATACAAGAGCACATTATGTAGCCTTAGTCAATAAGAGCTTTCCACAGCAAGTCTCCAGCGCTGGGGAGACTGTCTCACCTCTCTTGATTTGGCCAATTTTCCTCTCTGTAATTCTCATCCTGGCCATTAATTCTGTGCACCTCCTGCTAAACTTCTGATACAGGTTGAATAACCCTTATCTAATATGTTTGGGAACAGAAGTATTTCAAATTCTGGAATTTTCATTTGTGTTTTATAATATTTGCATAAACATAATGAGATATCTTGGGAATGGCACATAAGTCTACACACAAAATTCATTTGGTATCATATGGACATTATGCATATAGTCTGAACGCAATTTTATACAGTATTTTTAATAATTTTGTGCATGAAACCAAGTTGGTGTTAAGTAATTAGGTATGGGATTTTCCACTTATGCTATCATGTTTGTGTTCAAAAGGTTTAAGATTTTGGAACATTTCAGAATGCAGATTTTCAGATTAGGGTTGCTCAATCTGTGCATTCCTTTTTCTGCTTAAATGGCCAGAATCGGTTCCCTTACTAATCTATATGTCAGACAACCACAGAGCATGAGTTGCCTAGCCAGACAGTCTGCTGGCAGCCTCAAGGACTCCTCACCCGGGTATATGGGGACCAGGATCATATTTATAAAGATAGACATTCACAGAACAGATTACTGGCACACTCCAAGGACCTTGCTACTGGGACAAGAACCCACACAGGTCAATGCCTGGAGATGGCTCAGGGAACGCCAGAGTGGAGCGGTGACCTCATCTGCTAAGCAGACACTCCTTCAGTGTGTCAGCATATTATAGGCATCTCATCGTTTATGTGCAACTGTAGGAGAACAGCTTAGCAGGAGACCTTGAAAGAATGCGGGCTCAAAATAGAAATTAAGTTCAGTTTCAGAAAAAATTCAGTGAGATTTCCCTTGTACTTGAACTTGGTACTAAATGGCATACATAATAGAAAGAGTAAAGCCAATTTCATTCAGAGAAAAGAAAAGAGTTAGTTTATATACACTCACCTTTTGCTATTTTATTTATTTATAATTTCAAACTGCCTACTTATGCAAAGGCTGGAGGCAGCTGAGCTTTGGTTGACATTCTAATGAGGCAGGAGCCAGATGAATCACCAGTGCCTTCCCCCAGTGCTGTTCATTAGAGGCTGGAGGGAGGCGCCAGGGCTGCTCCGGGCATGCCCAGCCTGACATGGCCATTAAGAATCTCTGCAGCTGTCTCGCAATCATTAGAGCGAGGCTGCAGCGGCAGAAACGGAAACTGCTCACAACCTGTCCAGGTTCCAGAGTGTTTGATCTCCCTGGACCTTCTCCTCATGGCCTTATGTCAATGGAATGAGGTTCATTACCATTCAAAAACACCAGCTTGGTCTGTTAGTGGTGATATGGACTTTCAGTCATCCAAGAAGGATGTGAAAATACATCAGACAGACTTTACATAAACAAGCAGATTTTACATATGCCTCCTTCCTGTTAAAGTGACTTTAGAAATCACTAGGAAAGGAAATCTATTGGACGGGACGCTGAGGAGTGGCCAGGAGGTGGTATGTGATGCAAATATCTATGCAAAAGCCTGGGCAAGGCGCCTCACGCCTGGCCTATAAATCTAGCACTCTGAGAGGCTGAGGTGGGTAAATTATTTGAGTTCAGGAGTTCGAGAACAGCCCCACCAAGAGTGAGAGAGACCTGTCTCCACTAAAAATAGAAAATTTAGCCAAGCCTTTTGGCAGTCACCTGTACTCCCAGCTACTTGGGAGGCTGAGACAAGAGGATTGCTTAAGCTCAGGACTTCAAGGTTGCTGTGAGCTATGATGCTACAGCACTCTATCCATCGCAACAGAGTGAGATTCTGTCTCAAAGAAAAAAAATATACATATATATACACACATATATATACATGGATAGACTGCTGTGTAGCAATGAACCAATAATGGCAATAATCTGTGGCTACACTGTGCGATGAACTTCAGACGCTTCACTCATCTTCAGCTGTGCTGAGCCTGCTGATTAAGCACAAATGGAAATTTCATTAATACCCCATCCAGCTTAAGTCCCACAATTTAAGCATAGTCAATATCCTCCCAAGATTTGGAGAACTCCTTTTGCCTACCAATCTCAAGGTTTCCTCTGCCCACACTCACGCAGGTGTGTGTGCTGTCTTTGGTTCACCAAACTCCCAACACCATCCAAGACACAGAAATTGGTTATTGACCACTTTCACAAGACATCCAATCACATTAAGCATCTTAGGATTCTGTAAATTTTACTAAGATTTGTACAACATCTCTCTCTATCTTCATCTACTTCTCTCTTCACCCACTGACTCCTGGATTTTTTCCCTTTCTGTTCCTTATAAAAGCATTTCTAAAACAAGATAGGTCTCTGCAATAGGGGATATTTTGTTATCTATCAAGAGAATAAAATTTTCTCCATCTTGGTCCATAGAGATGGCCTCACTTAATCCATCTGATAACTCTATGCAAGAGTTGCTATCATTCTCATTTTATATTAAGAACAATTATGACACCCACCCCTCAAGGTTCAGTAAGTCTGAGTAACTTGCCACAATTCACAGACATAGAGAGAGTACCAGGGAATTCTCAAATGGTAATATTTACTGAATTTTTGTTCGTTTGTTCTTACAGACAAGGTTTGTCCCTATTGCCCATTCTGACCTCAAGCTCCTGGGCTCATGTGATCCTTCCACCTCAATCTCCCAAGAAACTGGGACTCCAGTATATATTTAATTTTCTGATGAAAGAGGATTTATTGGGTAGCATTCAAATTTATTAGCATATTAGTCTTCTGCTGCTACTACAACAAATGACCACAAACTGAATGTTGTGTGGCAACCAGATTTATTTCCCAAACCTATTTGAATGTTGAATTTTTTCAAATAAAATATCTTTCAACACTTTCATTCTGTAAATGCTTCCTTATAATAGTGGGAGAATAAAGGGTCTTAGCAGAAAACAAAGCCTCACACTTGAATACTGGAAAGATAGTTCTCATGAGGAGAAGGGGCCTCTGAAGTAAGCAATGTCTAAAGTTGAACAAGCCATCAAGCAAAAATAAGTTAAGAAATAGTTTATAGGCTGGGCACAGTGGCTCAAGCCTGTAATGCCAGCACTCTCAGAGGCCAAAGCAGGTGGATTGCCTGAGCTCATAGGTTCAAGACCAGCCTGAGCCAGAAAGAGATCTCATCTCTTAAACTAGCCAGGCATTGTGGCGGTTGACTGAAGTCCCGGCTACTCAGGAGGCTGAGGCAAGAGAATTGCTTGAGCTCAAGAATTTGAGGTTGCTGTGAGCTATGATGCCATGGCACTCTACCAAGGGTGACAAAGTGAGACTCTGTATGAAAAGGAAGGAAGGAAGAAAGAAAGGAAGGAAGGAAGGAAGGAAGGAAGGAAGGAAAGAAAATAGCTTGCAGAATTTATGGACTTCAAAACCAAAAACTAAAAATGTGCTAAAGGAATCGATGATAGGACTGCTAGTGAGTCAAGGCCATCTCTTGACACTCGCTCTTCTAAAAGTGAACTCCAGGGGAAAGGGTGAGGAGGAGGGTTAATGTATTATTTTCTCTCTAGTAAGGACAATTTGGGGGATTCCTGCTACAAAATTATCTTTCAAAGCAGAAAAGTTGAAATGATTAGATCAAAAATGGTAAATAGCATCTAGATCTGATTGACAAAACAGGTCAGAATCACCAGGGCCAGTTGATCACATCCCAAGAATTGAACTGGAAGGTACTTGGGTCAACATGAGGACCTACAACCCTCTGTACAGGCCAGGGGGATTGGCCAGTATGAGTCTCAGCTCCAGAAATGCTCTCGAGGACCTCTCGGCCACTCTGGACTGGTGACCTGAAGTTTGTCTAACAAGCAGACAAAAAATAGACAAAATAATTTAAGGAGATGTGATAAATGATGGTGTTAACCCATCAGAGTACTGTGAAGGAGGAGGGGAAGATTAATATATGGACAAGAATGATCTGAGAATATAAGTCTGAAAATTTCATTATGAACCTTTTTCAAGGTTGTATTCTTTAAATTTTTCCTTTATATGTTTTAGAAATATGACAAAGATCAGGGATAAACAGATATATCTTAGGAGAGAGATTCGCTGACATTGGGACCTCCAGGGATTCAGGCAGGACATACCATGTTTTGTTGCTATAAATGATATAGGAAAAAAAGCACTCAGTGAAATTTTCAACCTTTCATTTGCTACTAACATTTTCAAGGTAAATGCTGATTTCAAAGTAATATACAACAGAAGTCCTCAAAACTTTGAATGGGCAAGAGGAAAAACTAAAATAAAGTTATTTAGAAAACATTGACTGAGTGCCTGCTGTGTATGAGGACTTGTTAGAATTGATTTGGGGGCACTCGGATATGACCTCTGATCTCACAGAAGGGCACAATGTGCAGGGGGACACAGCTGTACATATGAAATTCTGGGAGAGAATGAAGAGCTGGAGGGCGCTGCTGAGTGATGGGACTGATTTTCAGTAGATGAGCCAGTAGAAAATTGAAAATTCTGATGAGATTTTAGTGTTGTAACTGGAGGGGCTGACATAAAAACCCATCCTAAGGATTTACTGAAAGAGAAGACAGTAGTAATAATCCATTTCTTTGGCCAACTTCCTAGGAAGTTGTTGGGAACCACAGAGAGTTTATAATCCTGTAACAGTGATTCACAACACGAATGCATGTCAAACCCACCGGGGTGCTTATAAAAACAGGTGGAGCGTAGATACTGGAACCCATTCTCAGAGATTTTTGTTTCTTAGGCCCAGGGTGGGGCCTGGGAATGAGTGCATTTTACAAAGCTCTTCAGCTGATTCTAACGTACAACCAGTACATAGAAGAAATTTCTTAAAGAATCAGATGAATGAGATGTCCAACCTTGGGTAAGTTACATAATTGCTCTAAATCTTAGTCTCCTTTTCTGTAAACATAGTGGATAGCACCTTCTTGTGGGGTTGTCTTCAGATAGTGTCTGGCACATAATCTGTACTCACTAATTACACTGTAATTTCTGTTCTTCCCATGTGAGAGACCAAGGGTGAATTGTCAAGATCCTGGACTCCAGGGCCGGTGCACATAGTGTGAGTCTTGGTTCTGCCACTTACAAACTCTGTGACCTTGAAGAAGCTGCCTCCCTGTGCCTGCGGGTCCTCGTCTTTAAAATGAAAGCAATAGTTATTACGAGGATCAAATAAAATGAGGATTAAATGTGTCTGGCCCCAAAGCACATAATCCTAATCTAATCATAAGGGCACATCATCAGGGCACAATCATAAGGGCACAAAATACCTGATGTATATTCTTCATAAATGTCAGTGTCATGAAATAAAAAAGAAATATATGGGAAATGTCTCAGATTAAAGGGAGCTAAAAGAGATACAACTGAATGCAATAAATGTTCTTGAATTTCCTTTTGCTATTAAAGACTTGATTGTGATCCTTGATGATATCTAGATATTAAGGTCTGTATATTAAAGCAGAGTGTTCTAATCATGTTAATTTCTCAATTTCAGTAACTGTGCTGTGCTTGTGCAAATGAATATCTTGTTTTTAGGCAATATGCATGGGAGTATTTAGTGAGGAATACAAGAACATTCTGTCCGCAGTGAATTCTGAGAGAGACGGGCACAGAGAAAACAAAGCGCATACAGTAAAATACAAACATTAGGGAATTCTAGGTGAAGGATAACCAGGAATTCTTTGTCTCATTTTTATAACTTTTCCTGCAAATCAGAAATTACATTAAAATAAATATTTTTTTTAAAATTCTCCAGGCCCTAGCACCTATTAAATAGTATATGTGAGATGGATAAATATGTACGTGCCAAGCAAAAGTAGTTATAAAGGAAATACTTCAAGGAGAGACATGCATAGTGACTCAAGCCTCACCGAGGCACCATGTGCACAAGTTCAAATTAATCAAGACCCTCTGTAGGTGCCATTCCAGACACTTCACAGAAACTCAGTCGTGGATTGGACTCATGTGTTTCTATGATAACAGCAAGTCTTTCTTCTACTTGCACCCAAAGACCCTGATTAATGATCTACTAGCTGTTGGGAAGTAAACTTAGGGATCGCACTGGGGTCTAGGGCCTGGGGACGAAGCTGGGCCTGGAACACCAAAGACTGTCAAGTTCACAGAGTTAGTCCTCTGGTTATGACGGACTCAGAGGCAAATGGGGAAGATTCCAGAGCCCAGATCTGATGGTCTGGGGGACAAATCAGAGCAGAGAGAGGGATGTGGGGAGCAAATTCCTACAGACAGAGCTCAGCTTCTCGAACACTTGCTATCTATCTATCTATCAATCTATCTACGAATCTATCTATCTATCTATCTGCAGCCCTGCAGCTCTCACTTCATAAATATCCACATGTACAGATTTGTGTGTACAAAGCTGCAGGGATTGACTGATGTCTTACATACTGAGCAGCGCCCGTCACTCCACTGTGTGTCACAGACATGCTTCCACAGTGTGAACAGTCTAATCTTATGATTTACTGGCTACGTGGTCCCACTGGGTGGATGAGCCACCATTTATTCAAGCAGTCCCAGCTGTTTTGTAATATCTAAGAACCCCAAAGATGAATGTGCTTGGGCATATATTGTTGGGTCCTATGGGATTTGGAAAGTTTCTGCAACTAAGTGAAAGGGCAGGAGGTATTTGAAAGCTCTTGTGCTACCTAGCATCAGTTTGCATTCTGCACCTACATCCCCAATAATGAGTGTTCATGTCCTCAAGCCCATGATAAAACATTTTTCCCAACTTTTGGATTCTTTGCCAACCTAATAAGGAAATAAAATGGAATCTCACAGTTTAAATTTGCATTTCTTTTCTTATATTCAGGATAAACATATCTTATAGCATTTAGTAGCTATGATCTTTCACGTTTTCACTGTTTTGAAGGCAAAAGTCATGCTCAACATGCTGTACCTTTAAACTTTAAAAAGCTTATAAAATTTGGGAGGGGAGGGGAGGGGAGAGGGAAGGATGGGTGGAGGGAAAGTAATTAGTGGGACCACACCTATGGTGCATCTTACAAGGGTACATGTGAAATTTACTATGTGTAGAGTATAAATGTCTTAACAGAATAACTAAGAAAATGCCGTGAAGGCTATGTTAACCAGTTTGATGAAAACATTTCAAATTGTATATAAAACCAGCACATTGTACCCCATGATTACATTATTGTACACAGCTATGATTTAATAAAAATCAAAAGCTTATAAACTTTATATTTTCTAGGCTTCAGAATACCCCCACACAGACTTTTATTTTTAATTTGTCAATGTCTCTGTTAAGGGTATAGGCAAATCCAGAAACAATCTTTGAAGGGACAGATTTTGGAACCAGACTGCCAAGTTTAAATATTGCCTTTGGAATTTACTAGCTGTATAATTTTGCCTCTGTTTTCTCATTTATAATGTAGCATCATAATACTGACCTCATGAGATCACTGTGAAAATTAGTTAATTTATGTAAAGTACTTGGAACATTATGTCAAAGATATTAAGTCCCTTAAAAGTGTTTATTCTAGTATTTCCCACAGTGCTTTTCCAGGTAAGACTTCATTCTTGATTCTCAGAATAGTAGAGAATTTGCTAATAAGATATTGAGTTTTAGTACTTAAAAATTTTCCATCCCAGTATTAAAAAAACAGACTGTGATGTTTTGTTTTTTTTTTAGAAATCTGGGAATGTCAAACCCTGAGAAAAGCAAAATCTCAGATAAATCTGTGCAAAGCAACACCATCTCAGTAAAACCCTATTTATTTAATTCTAGAATAATAAAACATAAAACCCTCCTGCACCCACAAATATATTGACACTTTTATTATTAAAGATATAATCCCCATAGGCTTACAGTAAGAAAGTTATATTGAGTTGTTGTTTCTTTTAGTGCAAAGACAGAAAAATTAATATGCTACTGATTGGTGAGGATTTTCTTATGCCAATCCCTTTTTTCTATTAAAGTTATGTACATCTCTTTGACTTTTCATTTCAAGGCGATACTGTAGCTTCCCATCTTATTTACATTGATGAAAGTATTTTTCATCTGAAGGTTCACACTAAAGTTGAAGCCTTGTGGCCCAGAGAAGATAAAGGTCTTGCTGATCAAGCTAACCCATAAATTGAGGTCTGTGGGGAAAAAAACGTGGACCTTCCCTTGTTCCAGAATGAGTTCTGCCTTCTGGTAACACATGGAGCTGACATGCAATGGTGTCAACTGTTGGAAGGTGGCCATTCCGACATGCTGGGGTTCCTGCCATGTCCCGTGAGCACAAGAGCTTGTGAGAAGGAGTCAAAGTGCAATAATAAGACAAAGAGAAAGAAAATGATATTGGGAGGAAAGGTGAATTAAAAACAAGGCCAAAGGCATATCCAGCTTTTCTTAGACAACAAAAGAGATGAAAGGAGCAAAGGGAAAGGAGGCAGATACACGGCAAAAGCGTCCAGGAGAAGCCAGGCTCACTGTGGAAATCTACCAGCGCAGAAAGCAGACTGAACACATCATGTTTCTGCGCTGAGAGTATGTGTCCTCCTTTGCTCTCGGGAAAGATCTAGCTGTCCCCTGATGAGATGTCGGAACTCATATTTATGAGCAGATTACTTTTTAAACTTAAGAAACATGTTAAACTTAACTAAAATGTTGAAGTGAGATTTTTGTTTTCTAAAAATTGACCTGCCATTTGATCCTTCAATTCCTCTACTACATATACATCCAGAAGACCAAAAATCACTTTATAACAAAGATATTTATACCGGAATGTTTATTGTAGTCTGATTCATAATTGCTAAGTCATGGAAGAAGCCCAAGTGCCCATTGACCCATGAATGGATTAATAAATTGTGGTATGTGTACACCATGGAATATTATGCAGCCTTAAAGAAAGATGGAGACTTTACCTCTTTCATTTTTACATGGATGGAGCTGGAACATATTCTTCTTAGCAAAGTATCTCAAGAACGGAAGAAAAAGTATCCAATGTACTCAGCTCTACTGTGAAACTAATTTATAGCTTTCATATAAAGGCTATATAATCCAATTATAGCAGAAGAATATGGGGAAAGGGGCAAGGGAGGGGAGGAGATGGGGGAGGATGGGTGGAGAGAGGGTAATTGGTGGGACCACACCTCTGGTGCATTTTAGAAGGGTAGAGATGAAACTTACTGAATGCAGAATATAAATATCTTAACACAATAACTAAGAAAATGCCTTGAAAGCTATGTTAAACACTTTGATGAAAATATTTCAGATTGTATATGAAACCAGCACATTGTACCCCATAATTGCATTAATGTATACAGCAATGATTTAACAAAAGAAAAAAGAAGATAGGGTCTCACTATTGCTCAGGCTGGACTCAAACTCCTGAGCTCAAGTAATCCACCTATCTCAGCCTTCCAAAGTGCTAGGATTATAGGCGTGAGCCACCATGCCCATCCTCTCATTTCCGAAGATGGCTACAGTTCCTTATTCTCTTCATTTAGCTTTGTCTGTGAAAACTTAGAGGGCAGGATTTTTATCTTATTTTGTATTTTAGCGAACACTTATCTGAGTATAATACTTTGTGTTATACACTGAATTCCCCCCAAATCTTATGTCAAAGCCCTAACCCCTTCACCAGAACCCAATGCTGTCAACATCCCGATCTTGGACTTTCAGCTTCCAAAACCTTGGGAAAATAAATGCTTTTTTGTTTACCCCCCAGTTCCTCCCAGATCCCATTCTATGGCATTATGTTATGACAATCCCAGCAGACTGGCTAATACACTTTGGTTTAACTGAAACAAACAGCCACTCCTTTCAGAAACTAATGACACTAGATAAAGTAACCACATTTCTACTCTTTAACAGGAAGAAATTTACATGTGCAAACATCTCTCTTTAATAAAAAGCTCATATTCATTTTCTAACTGATTATGTGGTTTGGTTTGCGCTCACTTTGAAAGACAGCATGAGAAATGACAGAGGAAAATCAAAGGAGGTTTCAACAAAGAAAGGAGCAAAAGAGAATGCTGTTGTCAAGAGGTAGCATAAGATGAGAAGTGAAGGGAAGGAAAGCTGAGCTCCTGAGGCCCCTCTGGTTTGTCTCGGCATCGGTAGACCTCTGGTGTTTCTTCTGTGGTTCCCATGGAGGTGCCGAGTGAGGGCCCAGCCAACTGACATGCAGTCAGCAGAAATAGATGTTAAAGATGCTCTAGTACAAAGCACTCACTTTACTGAGAAGAAACCCAGGACCGTGGAGAGTTTCTGGGCCTGGGACTCAGACAGCCCTGGGATGGACTCTTAGTTATTAACTGGGAAACTCTTTAACTCTCTCAGCCTAGGTTGACTTGTTTGTGATAAAATATAATTATAAGGAACTTATAATGTTATTGTGGAGCTTTAGTGTCACTAAGCATGTGAAGTGTCCAGTATACAGTTACAACACATTTTAATTCTTGCACAAGGTCACCTAGTTAGGGATACTGTGGTGTAAAAGGATGCTACCCATTTTAACACCTGAAATGCTGAAAAAATGAATACATATAAATAACTCCTGGTGCAATGGTCCAGAATATCTGGGAAGAATGAGAACTATAACCTCCTCTTCTCTCATGGAATCAGAATGAATAGAGGCCTTCCTGGAGGAACATCAGGGGAGTCAGAATCCTGCTGGGGAATAGGGAAGAATCTACTTAACTGAGCAGCTTACTTAATGCCAACAGGAGCGGTTCTCCATGTTGGAGTAGGAGGAACACATGGGGCTCAGAGTTAGGCTGACTAAATAGTTATCACAGGCTGATGGTTAAGGAGCTATAGAAAGTCAAAGGTAACTTCAGGTTCAATTTTTATTAACTTCTACAAAGGATCTGTTCTTTATCTGGAACTAGTAAGTAAGCTAGTTTTTAATCCTCTCATCTTCAAGCCACTCGCCCAGTGTAGTTAATAACCAGAATTGAGACGCAGGCTTTATAGCCAAGAGGTTATATTACTGACTCGTTCATTATTCATGCATTCATTCTAAAAGCATTTATTAGTAATTACCACTTGCCAAAAAAAGAGGAATGGCATACAACAGTGCACAAGATAAAATCTTTTTCCTCCAGGACCTGCCCTCAAGGCAGAGGACACCAACATGTGCAATCCGTTCTCAATTTGTCATCCCTCAACATCTGGGCTGTTTTGGGAGAGGGTGTATTATAAGAGTTACCGTACAGATTCATGTTCAAGTCGGAATCTAACTTGTCTTTCATGCAGTAGTTTCAGCTTGACAATTGAGAGCTCGACAGTGCTGCTCTGTGAGGCATCTAGGAAGCTAGAATCCCTCTATGTTGACACACTGCCATTAGTTAGTGCTTAAATTATGTCACACTTTAAACAGTAAGATGGAAAAAGAAGGAAAGAAAAACACGGTCTTCTCCATTGATGGACACATCTAGGAAACTGCATGTAACTTACTGACTTATTTTAATCCTATTGGCAAGCCTAGTTGCAAGGGATCCTGAAGAGCATAGAATCATCTGCCCAACCAAACATCAGAGTTCTGGAACCCAAAGAAACCAAACCAAACTATCCTTCATTCAAAGGACATCATGTGCCCAACCAAAGATCAGAGTTCTGATACTGACCAAGAGAGGAGCCAGTGGTAGTCTCTGCAGCAGGGCGTGGGGTGCTGTGAACTGCCTGTGACCTCCCTTTCCTCTCACAGCCCCTTAGCCCCTTCCTCACATGTCTCCACAAGCCCTCAGCGGACAACACTCTGCCGGCCTTCCCAGAAGCTTCAGAGGAAAGACAAAAGAGGTCAGAAAATGAATTAAACTGCCTACCGCATCTGAATTTTCCTAAAGTTCAGGAAAAAACTGATAAACAGCAACAAAAAATAAGATTTTATACACTCCAGCTGCTAACCTTATTCTGCTTACCCCAGAGCACTACCCTTCCCAGCCTCGACAGAGAAAATCTTCTCCTGATTGTCTGGGAGGCCCCTCCATCCCCACAGGAGAGGATCTGGTCACATCATTACTTTCTGGGTTTCTCTCTCTCCCCGCAAGAGATGCTGTAATCCAAGAATCACATTTCACCAAGTCTGAGTTATAAAGGGTGGAAATGAGGGCGGCCCTCAAAAACAAGACTCAGAGTGGCCTTTGACACACCTTGGGGGTGTCCCTGGCAAAGTCCGTCTTCTGAGTGTTCACTGGCTCATCAGGACTCATCCCACCCCCACCCAACACACACACAGACACACACTTCTTCACTTGCCACTTTCCTAGGACAAACCTGAGATGTCACAGACTAGACAGACACCACAGATGTGTGTGTCTTGCTGGAAGCACCGAGTGACCGGAGCAGCCTGGAGGGTGAGCGTGAGCCTCGTCCTCACAGGGCAGCCGGCACTCGGCTCCTGTGGATTTCAATCCTGTGGGCCCCCTGTTTTTGTGTCCTAATATTTTTCTTTTTATTAAGGAAGCTGGAAATTCATAGTTTTATTTAGATAAAAAGTACAGATTTTCAAAATGTTGCTACCCAATTTAAAAAGGTGAATACTGCATAACAAATCTAATGGGTTGCATTTAACCTAAATCCAACCAATGAACCCCAATTGGAAACTTCTCTGGGAAGTGCTGAAGGAAATGCTTCCCTGTATACCTCCAAGTGGCGTTAGCATTTCGCTGAGTGTTTAGCATTATGTTCCAGGGCACGTCCCTTCCTTCCCTTTTCCACGTTCACGATGCATCTACTGGAGATGAGTTACAACCACCAAATAGGATAAGGAGCCATTTCTAGCTCTGCACCCGTGAAGGCTGCTCCTTCCACTGCAATGATGCTGGCAGACACTGTGAACCAGCAAACACCTGATTAAATTCCTGGACAAGACCCCACAGTCCTCCTCGGTCTCTGTCTGGGGGCCGGGGGGTCAGTTCTGTTTCTCTCATTGGCTCAGATTGTTGCAGCACAGAGGGGAGAGCAAGCTGGAAGCTGTGTGTCCCCAGCATTCTGGGTTCAGCCTTAGAAGTGTCCTTTGCCTTTTCTGTGGCTCCCACTTGCACTGGCTTTTCTCTGGAGCCTGTATTTCCAGATATGACTTAGAATCCCCAACATGCTATTCTCACGGAGACTTTATCCTAAGGCAACAGAAAACATTTGGAGATTATTAAACAAGGGGAGTGACACATAAACAAAAGTGAGTCTGGAAATTGTTAGAATTGACCTGGGAAGGAGAGAAATGGGAGTCAGGGAGCCCAATTAGGGGGTGTTTACAATATGACAGGTTCCGAGACACTGAAGTGGTACTACAGTCAGAGAGTTGGGAGCAGAGGGGAAAATAATGTGGGGATTGGATCTACAATTCATGCAACTGTTTTTAAAAGGAGATCAGAGTTTCTAGCCTGGGTGACTAGAATGATGGTTGTCACGGAAACAAACCAAATTATGAGCAATATGTGTTTGCTTGCTTGTTAAATTTTTATGGTGGGTTTTCTTCCCTTAAAATTTGCAGTACTGGCAATTGATATTAACAATGTTTTCTATTGGTTTATAATTTTCATTTCCCTAGAATCCAGGGCTTTGTAAACACCATCTCATTAATCCTCCTGAAAGCTTGTGAGGTGGGTGGCAGTGATTTACAAGACCAAGTATGGGGAAGATAGCTTTATAGAAAAGTTAATTTATTATTTTTTTATTTTTGAGTTATCTCTCACATGCT
The DNA here is from genome assembly GCA_963574655.1 of Perodicticus potto. NCBI lineage: Eukaryota > Metazoa > Chordata > Mammalia > Primates > Lorisidae > Perodicticus > Perodicticus potto. The sequence goes on from CAUYRH010041029.1 coordinate 26,972, forward strand.
CACTAAAATCTCTCAGCTTCTCAGTAGCAATTAGTAGAGATCAGGCTTGGCATGTCGAGTTCCCGTGCTTATCAATAGGTTCTAATTGAGAACATGTGTTCGTTTCAGCCGGATTATTGTCTGGCTGATTACAATGGAGAATGCGAGAGATGGCATCTGGCAGCTTTTCCCTGACACCCACCCCTCAGTCCTGTCTTCCTTCATAACTGCTTTCATTTAGCATATGACCCACCCAGACAGAGGGATGTGGGCACAAAGAATAGCACTGGCTCTGATGGCCTCGGGGATTATCACCACGGTCTTTGCATTGTTAGCCAAGCACTAGGTGCTAACTCCATTTATCTATTGCTGTGTGAAAAATTATCCCAAACCAATCGGCTTAAAGCATTCATCTGTAGTTTGAGCAGTGGTTGGGAGGAGTAGTTTATGTCTGTTCCAGGCAATGTTAGCTGGGATGGGTTGGCTGGGATTGGAGGCTCAACTTCCAAAATGACTGTCGCATGTGGTTGGCAAAGACATCCTGGCTGTCAGATGGGAGCTCAGCTGGAGCCATGGGCCAAGGACTTCAGTCTGTCCTCTGATTGGTCAATTCATAAGTACCAGGGCTACCTTATAGTGGGAACACCTGATTCCAAAAGCAAAAGTTCCCAGAGACAGAAAGTGGGAGTTACAAGTCCCTGGAGGCTCAGGCCAATAAGTTGTCATTGGGTCCCTTCCTATTGCCTTTATTTATTGGCCAAAGCAGTCATGGGAGGCTGCCCAGATTCATGTGATGGGATGCAGGCTCTACTTTTCCATGGGAGCAAAATGACAAAACCATGTGGCCAAATTTAATCTACCACAGAGCATTACAGCAGATTAATTTACACATTTTGAATGAAGGATAGTTTGGTTTGGCTTCTTTGAGTTCCAGAGTAGTATATTAAAACTGCACCAGTAGCCAATAATTCTGGATTCTAAATAAATTTTAAATAGATTTTATTTCCCCTTGGTCTCCATAAAACCTCTCTAAATATTGATTTGTTATTTATCCCTGATCCTTCTTTCTCAGGCGATATTTTATCTCTGATTATGTGTTCTGTCCCCACTCTCATAGCCTGGTGGCCATCACTTCTGTAAAGTTCTCTTGAACTCCCCAGCTGGACAATGTGTCCCTTCTGGGTGCCCCTGTAGTTTTTAGGTGTTACTTATCAAAAGTGTTTTCACAACATATTGGAATCTGCCTGCTGGTTTTGACTTCCTCTCTAGATTGCAAGGGTCCCTAAGTGCAGGAAATCTATTTTGTCCATTTGGTGTCCCTAGCACAGAAGATTTTTCTTGGTTAGTAGACGGATACTCTACTTGTTGAATGGCTGATTCACATTCTACCCTATATTGTTGCATCCCTGAACTGTTTTGCAATTATAATTGACTTTTGTATGTCATTTGTTGTGTCAGAATTCACCCACCTTCTGAGTTTGACCCTCTCCATTTCTTAACCAGAGAGACTAGAATTTCAGTGATGGCAAAGTTGAGAGGGCAGTGTCGCTGAAGTAGTAGAAGAGACGTCAAACTGTGTTAAAGATGATTCCTTCCATGATGAGTGTGCTAAGACTACATTAGCAGGGAACTTCTCTATGATTTTATATGTAAAGAGAAGCTGTATAAAAAAGGAAGGACATTAGCCATGCCTCATTCATCTCCATTGGTGCCCTGGACGTTTGGAAGCAGGATATATAAGCTACTCTCCAAATTGATAACAGGTGTCTGATTCCAAACAAATGTCACCAATCTTGCCCTTAATGCACTATGGCAGAACATGATGGAACATTAGTAGAGTGCAATAGGGCACATTTGAAAAAAGAACGAACAGGAGATTTAGTAATGCTGTCTTAGTTGAATTTAAAATGGTTATTAATCTTACTTCATAGGTACAGGAACAGATGAACCAATGGAATCTTGTATTAGAAGCTGTGAGTAAAGCAAATTGTCTTCTATTTTAGACAGTGAGGGAGATATTGATCATCGCTCCCGGAGGGGTTCTTGCTCAGTATGAAGAGGCCCTGACTGGGAGATTGAGGCCTCTATGGGGTGATGTCACTGTGCCTTCCCTTCTATTCAATTTAACCTCAGAACATATACTGAGCTCTGAAGACGCTACTCATTGTGCTGGGTGGTGCAGGAGCTGCAGATAAGACTCCAATGCAATCCCTACCTTTGAGGATACGTGGTCAGCGAGGGGGGAATAAGAAGAAAGGTGAAGAAGCAAAGTTGGAAAGGGTACAGAGTGAGGATCTGAAAGCAGAGGGGTCTGGGAACTGTGCATCTGATCCCTGACTCCTTGCACAAGTTATTTAAATTCTCTCAGCCTCAGTTTCCTCACCTGTAAAATAACGTTCATTATGACAGTACCTATCTCCAGAAGATTATGGCAAGGGTTCAAGTAGATAAGGAGTGTGAAACTGTATGTGCCATGCGCCTGGAGGGCAGACCCGTCTGTTTTATCATGCCACAAAGCATGGGCAGGTATTCGGTGAGCATTTGGTGACTACACCAAATGAAAGTTCTCAGCACTGAGTAAGCATTCAATAAATATTGGACATTAAGATACATAGTGGTGACAGTTCAGCAACAGTCCACACCCATCCACACCCCTTGAGAAAATCTCCAAGAATCTGGACTCTGTGGGGGACAGGCCTGCAGACCTCGAGGTGAGAGTGGAGGGGAACACCAGGAACTCCAACTTCTACTGATCGTGGTGGAGAAGACCCAAACCAGAAAGTAATCCATGGGGTTATTGACTCCTTTGTTCATGTTGAACAGTATAAGAAAAAATTCCCCTTAAAGTTTTATCAGGAGATATTTGAGTCCCCCTTTCTGACTGAAACAGGAGAGTATTATAAACAAGCTTCAAATTTATTACAAGAATCAAACTGCTCACAGTATATGGAAAAGGTTCTAGGTAGATTAAAAGATGAAGAAATTCGATGTCGAAAATATTTAAATGGAAGTTCATATACTAAAGTGATACATGAATGTCAACAACGAATGGTAGCAGACCACTTACAGTTCTCACACGCGGAATGTCACAATATCATTTGACAAGAGAAGAAAAATGACATGGCAAATATGTATGTCTTACTCCGTGCTGTGTCCACTGGTTTACCTCATATGATTCAGGAGCTGCAAAACCATATCCATGATGAGGGCCTTAGAGCAGGCAGTAACCTTACTCAGGAAA
>CAUYRH010041030.1:0-23267 GCA_963574655.1 Perodicticus potto
ATCCATATACTGTTCAACTCCAGAACCAACTGGAGCTTACAAAACTCTAGGCACATGTTGTGTATTATCAAACTCCAGAACTGAGTCTCAGCGCCTGTGGCTCAATGGGCTAAGGCGCCAGCCACGTACACCTGAGCTGGCAGGTTCGAATCCAGCCCGGCCTGCCAATCAACAATGATGGCTGCAACCAAAGAAAAAAAAAAACGGCCCGGCGTTGTGGCAGGCGCCTGTAGTCACAGCTAGTTGGGAGGCAGAGGCAGGAGACTCGCTTGAGCCCAGGAATTGGAGGTTGCTGTGAGCTGTGATGCCACAGCATTCTATCCAAGGTGACAGCTTGAGGCTCTGTCTCAAAAAAAAAAAAAAACAACCAAAAACTCCAGAACTGACCAAGACATGTAATGACCCTAGGTTCACAGGTGTCCTGTCCTGCTCTAACACAGAAATATGGTTCCCTTAAAAGGGACATTCTCTCTATCTAACCCCCAGAGCTTAGGCGCCACCACAGATAGCAAGTGATGAGTGTGGAAGAGTATCTGAGGAATACACAATCTACATGTTCATTTTCCTTGGTCATATTTTGAAGTCCTAACCCAAAATCTGGCTTAGCATCTTCATCCAACTGCCCAGAGAACCGGATGCAACCAAATTAAGAGAGACATTCCAATAGCACTGCTGCCCTCTAGTTGTGACAACCCAAAATGCCTCCAGACACTCCAACAACTTCAGGCAGACAAAAATCTTCTAAGAGATAGTAGTTTTCAAAGAACCATCAAGACAAAAATTTGCATAGCCTCACAAGGCTGAGATGGAGGAAAACTCAGTGCTCAGAAGACAGTAAGTTGTCTTACTTTTCAAACTGTGACCAGAAAGGAGGAAGCAGCAGTTAGAAATGATGACGCCCACCTCGTCTGTTTACCTGCTTTCTGGAAATTCCTAAAGAAGGCTCCTTGAATAAGCCACCTCCTGAATGCCCAGCTGGACTATAAGGCTGGGCTTGTGCGCCTAGGGCTGCCCCCTAAATCCACAGCCCTGCGGGACTTACCCGAACTTAGCAGGTCTGGAAATATGCCCTATGAAGCCAACTAATGGGAAATTCTCCCGAGCAGCTAGTGAATTCGTCTCCCTGTTTCCACCCACCAGAGCTCTGTAAGCAAACTTTCAGAAAAATGTGTAAGCAAAACAAACACTTCCTCCCCCCTCACCACGCCCACCCAAGGGAAACCGGGCAAGGCAGGACACTCCTCCCACCCCTGAGCCGAGACATGTGCCTCTTACCTTCATGCCCTGGGCAACTGGAAATCGCCACCCAAGTTGACAGCCCCAGTACACAAGGGGGTTGAGGTGGGAGGGGCGTGGCTGGCCTCGCAGCCTTTAGCTTTGGGGGCTCCTGTACCTTCACCCGGCCACTTCGGAAACCTCAGGGCGCCCCTTCCCCACGCAACAAGACTCCACGTCCCGCACAGCGCGGAGGCTGTGTGGCTTTGGACAGGTCGCGGCCACTCTCTGAGCCCGTCCTTCTGACTCCCACCCCAGAAGGCAACCAGCTTCCTCTGCCGCCCGGGCATACTCACGGGGCCTGGGGCTGCGCAGCGCGCACGCCGTCCCTCGGCGACAGTGGCGAGAGCATCAAGAGCAGAAGCCGGACCAACAGCCCGAGTAGGTCATCCTTCATTTTTAGGCTCCGTGGGGTCGTCGCACCCGGGGAAGGGGCCAGGCCCTGGCCGAGCGACGGCCAGGGTCGGAGGGCGGACTTCCCCGCGCCGCCACCCCCGGGGGTCCTTTGTTCGCAGCCCCGGAGCCGTGCACCCGGCGCCATGCGCCCAGCTCAGCGCCCGGCCAGGTTCGGGCAGCCGCGTGCCCCGGACCCGCCCCGCCCGCCCCCCCGGACACGCCCTCCCCCCCTGGACACGCCCTCCCCGGACGCCTGTTCCGCCCACATCCCGCCCCCTCCCCGCCCCCACTCTCTGCCCGGACCCGCGGCGCCCCAGTCCCATCCCTCCCACCCCCGCCCCTCACTCTCCCCACGCATTCCTGCCTCCCATCCGCTCCGCACCTCCCCCTACCTCGTCCCCTCCCTGGTCTCTCCCTCCTTCGCCATCCTCCTTGTCAAGCCGCCCCCGCACGGTCTCCTCCCCGGCCCGCCTGGTCCCTGGGGTCCTCTGAGCTTCTGCACCTCCTTCACCCCTCGGCCATGGCCTGCACCTGGTACCCAGGGCAGTGCCCGCAGCCCAAGGAGCGGGGAACCCTTTGGGGAAACTGAGGCTAGCCGGGGATCAGCCCTTCCAACCCTTGACTGTCTCGTCCTCACCTCTCCCCTCTCCCCATTCTCACCAGACAGGCCCCTCCCCTCCACTCTGGGCCTCAGGGCCCCCACTTCCGCCCCAGCATTCAGGCAGGGTGGGTGGCACCCCCTTTCTTTCTCTCCTCTATGTGTGTCTCCACCTCAGCGGTGGTCCTGCTGTCCTAGGTCCCTGTGGCAAGAGCCCCCCTTCAGTGCCCTACCCCTCCACACACACACACACACACACTCACAGAGCTGCTGGCTACTGTCCTAATCCTCAGGGTTGTTATGGAGGCCAAGTCCAAACTCTGGCTTCGATGGCCCTGACCTCAGCCTAGTTCCTTGGACACCTTGTCTCCAACCCACTGCCTGCTTTTGCTTAAACTCTGACTTTCTTCTACCAGCCTCCTTCACCAGCCAACTCTGATACTTCCACGAGACTGGAGAGAAGCTTCCCTTGCTCCCAGGTGTGTGGGTCCTCTGGGTGCCCCTGGGCCCTGTCCACAGGCTTTGGACCAAGCTCTGACCATGCAAGAAGCACTGAGACCTGGGCTGGGCAGGGAGGACCCCAGGACCTGGTACCACTAAGCACACAGCCCAGAGAGGATGAAGCAGATGATGGGGGCTGTGGGTGTATGTGCAACTTGCATGCAGGGGCCAAAGTGGGAGGGGTAGTTTAACAAGGGCAGCTTGAAGTTGCCCCTGCTTGAAGGGGCAGCCTCCAAGCTCAGTCCAAACCAGCCCTGAGCAGGCTGCAAAACTGACCTGGAGGAATACAAAACAACTGCTTAGCAGCAGCATCTAGTATCATTGGCATTTGCCCTGCCCAGCACCTGCAGACCAACCCTTGCTCCTATATAAGTCCATCTCCCCCTCAGCCTATGGGCCAGCCTTCTGCCTCTCCGCTTGTTCCGTCATCCAGCAGGCTCTGGTCACACTGGCCTCCACAGTTGCATGGACCCCCAACCACCACCACCATCTCAGGCTAAGGTGGGAGGCATCCTCTCTGCTTGAGATGCTTTACCCTGGCCACCCTCCCCTCCACCTTCAGGGTTAGCTCAGCAGAGCCTTCCTCCCTGAATCATAAGACCTAAAATTGCAAGGGTACGATGTTACTGAGAGCCACTAAATCCTAACCATGAGTCCCCCTGCTCTTGCCAGATATGTCCCCCAACCTGTGGGAGAAGATGCTCCTCACCCACCTGGTTCCCACAGCAGCCAGACCAGCTGCATCCCACACCCCTCAGCCTAACATTTCACTTCCCTACCAGCTGAGAAATTTTTTAAACAAGCCAATTGCATCCTTCCATGGGAGCCAGAGGCCATCTCACCCTCTTGTTACTACAAAGCCTCTCAAAGTCCTGCCTGTTGATTCTGCTCCTGCCTGTTGAGTGCAGCCCCCCTGTGGCCCTCTGTGGCCTGTGGTTTCCTCTTCCCCAAGTTGAGAGTATATGTGAGTAATAAACTGTGGCCGATCACATTTGTCCAGTGTCAGTTGTGCGTTCAGTCATCTTGTACAACTTAGGGCCAGAGATTCCTCCTTCAGCAATAGTATGATCAGGAGAAGGAGAATAGTAGCATGCCCTCTGTCATCCAGGTTAACTCTCTCCATGGCCTCCAAAGCATGGAACATGATTCTATTACTCTATGTACAACTGCTTCTTGTCTGTGCACTGGGGTTTGAGCTGCTGGCCCTCTGCTCCCCAGCTCGAGGACAGCACTGGGCACAGATATTAACTGCCTTGCCTCACTGGCACACAGGAGAAGAGTTGGTTGATACTTTTCCAGGAATTATGTGAGTTGGGGGGGACCGGTTTTCAAAGCCATTACTAAAAATTAAATTGTACACATTTGCAATTATATACATTATACAGGTTGAGAATCCCTTATCTGAAATGCTTGAGACCAGAAGTGTTTCAGATTTAGGGTTTTCTTCTGATTTTGAAATATTTGTATCATATTCACCAGTAGATCATCTCTAATCCAAAAATCCAAAGTCTGAAATGCCCCAGTGACTGTTCCCTGAAATGCACCATGTTGACACTCAAAATGTTTTGACTTTTGAAGCCCTTCTGGATTTAGGATTTTTCAGATTATGGATGCTCGGCCTGTATTAAAAACAGGAGTTTAGGCTCAGCGCCTGTGGCTCAAGCGGCTAAGACGCCAGCCACATACCCCTGAGCTGATGGGTTTGAATCCAGCCCAGGCCTGCCAAACAACAATGACAGCTGCAACCAAAAAGTAGCCGGGCACTGTGGCAGGCACCTGTAGTCCCAGCTACTTGGGAGGCAGAGGCAGGAGAATCACTTGAGCCCTAGGAGTTGGAGGTTGCTGTGAGCTGTGATGCCACAGCACTCTACCCAGGGCGACAGCTTGAGGCTCTGTCTCAAAAAACTAAAAAAATAAATGAAAACAGGAGTTTAACAAGGAAATTCCTATATGAATCTGAACTAAAAAAATGTGTTTGTCAACATGTTTCTTTATATATTGGTACCTATAAGAACAAGTTGGACTATCTAGCTATAAAAGGCATTCAAGGTGATACAGAGTGCTCCAAACACATCACTTCCTCTTTATTTCACTACATCTTACTATTACCTGTCCTTTTTTTTTTTTTTTTTTTTTAGAGACAGAGTCTTCCCATGTTGCCCAGGCAGGTCTCGAACTCTTGGCCTCATGTGATCCTCCCTCCTTAGCCTCCCAAAGTGCTGGGATGACAGGCATGAGCCCCATCAGTATTTTCTTATGTTGAGGATGAAGCCCTCCATTTTTGGCAGAATCACAAAACTGGTATCTCCTTTCTATTTTTCTGGTCCCCTATAGTATTTGTGGATGACTCTGCATCCCAATGAATTCTTGTGATGTGTGCTATTTGCACCCGCCCAGCTCACCTGGTGGCTGCATGGCCACCCCTCTCACTTAGGGCCTGTCTAGTTCACCTGGGGAGCCAAGTCTCTGTCTACTCTCCACCTCACCTGAGACTCTCTGTACCTGTCCACTTTGCTTTGGGGTGATCTTTATCTGTCCATATCACCTGGGGACTGTCTATTCCTGTCCAATTTTCCTGGAGGTTGTCTGCATCTGTCCAGCTCACCTGGGGGGCTGTGTCCCTATCCACCTAACCTGGGCAGTCTACACCTACCCTCCCCATCTGGGGTCTATCCACACCTGTTCATCTCACCTGGTGGGCTGTGTCCCTCCTCACCCCACCTGGTGGCGGTCTACAGCTGCCTACTTCAAATGGGGACTGTGTTGCTGCAAGGGGGCGCAGACGGGAGGCAGGGAGCAGTGCAGGGTATGTGTGCATCTGTTCTGGGAGGAGAGTGGAGGTGACCCCTGCAGCCCTTCTTACCAGCACCGGAGCCCTCAGTGCAACTTAGACACTTCTGGGCACCAGGGTCTGGCACCCAGCACCTCTGTCCCTTAGTCTGTGTCCCAGGCCTGACCATTTCCTCTTCGAGGCTGTCATGAGCTTAGAGCAGGGACAGAGTCTCTGATGGCACCCAGATGAGCAAACTGAGGGCAAGACAATTCAGTGGGCACCTTGGCAGGTCTGCCTCCTGGGCAAACAGGCTAGGAATAAAAGCACCACAGTGACTGTCCTGGCCAACCTCGGCTCTGACGGCTGCGTCTGTCCCGGGGAAGATGCCAGCTCAGTGCCAGGAATGTTCTGGACACAACCTGGGCCAAGAAGAAACTGAACAGCCACCAGACTACCAGCAGCTCCCAGCACACACCAGGGACTGGGAAGGGGGTTTGTCCAGCCCTACCGGAGGCCCAGGTCTACTGCAGCAAAGTCTGGAATGTTTGTCCCTGGCCAGCAGCATGCCCAGTTTTGGGGGGAGGGAGGCAGGTGTAGGCAACTTCTGGGTAAGGTAGCCACCCCGCCCCAAGTGAAGTGAACAGGGGCAGCCGGCAGGCGAGATATACAGAGATATTTCCTTCCCTTCTTGCCACCCCTCACCAAGCATCTGTGGACAACGCCTGCTAGGCCAGCAAACCCAGCACTTGAGGCTGGCCCAGTCTCAGTATTTCATGACGTTTTGGAAGATCAGTTCTAGAACCTTTGCCAGCAGGGCTCACCTCACAGGGCCTAGTGGCAGGGGTGGCCCAGAGCCTGGGATTGCAAGGCCAGTCCTGAGCCCAGGATCTAGCTGTTGCTCCACAAAGTGCTTGGGGATGCAGGGGCCAGGCAGGACACAGGAACAGGGTGGGAAGAGGCTTGGAGAGATCATTTTATAGGAGGAGCCATTTCATCATTTATTGGTGAAAACCCTCTGAGGTTCCCTTGCCATCCCAGCTCCCCAGGCTGCCATCTGACCCCGGAACATGGCCTTCGACCACCCGATCACCCTAGCTGGTCCATTTCCACCTCTTCAGCCATAGGCATCTCACCTGCCATGGCTCCAAAGGGCTTTGGCTCACAGAGGCAGAGCACCCACCCCCTGCCTTTCCTGCTCACTCTTTTCTTTTTCTTTCTTTTTTTTTTTTTTGAGACAGAGCCTCAAGCTGTCACCCTGGATAGAATGCAGTGGCATCACAGCTCACAGCAACCTCCAATTCCTGGGCTCAGGCGAGTCTCTTGCCTCTGCCTCCCAAGTAGCTGGGACTACAGGCACCCACCACAACGCCCAGCCATTTTTTGGTTGCAGCCATCATTGTTGTTTGGCGGGCTCGGGCTGGATTCGAACCCGCAAGCTCAGGTGTACGTGGCTGGCACCTTAGCCCGTTGAGCCACAGGCACCAAGCCCACTCTTTCCTTTTGTTTTACAATTTTATTGCTTTTTAAAATATACCTCTGTTGAGCTACAATTTACATATTATAAACCTCCCCCATTAACAGTGTCTAATTCAATGCTTTTTAGTATATTTACAGAGTTGTGCAATTATCTAGTTCTAGAACATTCTCACCCCTCCCCAAGGGAGACCCTATCCGCATTGTCAGTCACTCCTCACTCTCCCTCCAGAAGGCTGGTCCTAGGGCACAGGTGGAGCTGGTGGCCAGCTCACCTGTGAGCTAGAACAGCCCTCTGATGCTGTTCCCGGCAGAAAGGAGGTGGGCGGCCAGAGAGAAGGTGGGGACTGACACTGAGCCAGAGATGTGGGGCCGACCCTGTGTGGTCCCAGGGATGGGGGTCCTGGCACCACCCCAGCCTCACCTGTGCAATGGGCATGATGATGCAAAATGCTGTGAAGATGTCATATGATCAGACAGGACACTTTGCATAGTGATTCACTGTGATGGTGACGTGGGTCCCTGCCACCCCCTTGGGGGATCATGCCAATGGATGCCGACAAATGAGTCCTCGCCACATTTGGGTGAACTTAGGAACAAGGAGTACTTCTGTGTGTGAACTGCTGAGAGACAATGTGCCCCCCGCTGGGCGCCCAGGGACGGCCCAGAATGAAACTGTCATCGCATGTGTATCACACAGGGGGAGACGTGACTTTTGCTTGCTTTGAGCACGGAAGGAGCCTTTAAATAGAGTATGACTCATGTGCCAAGGTGTTCTGCTCATGCTTAAAAAGATAAGGGGGAATTACCGAGGTGGGCCCTGTCCCCTGAAGAACGGAAATTTTGTCCTAGCAAAGATTCCCCACCAGGGCAGATCCTTAAGACTGCAATGGTTGTTTTATTTTTTCCATCTGTTTAGGGAAAAAAAAAATTATGAGTATTTTAACCATGTTAAAATGTACAATTGGGTGGTATTTAGTACATTCATAAAGTTGTACAACCATCCCCTCTGTCTGGTTCCAGAACATTCCATTACCCCAAAAGGAAACCCATTCCCATTAGCAGCCACCCCATTTCCCTTCCCTCACCCCTGGCAACCATTAATCTGTTCTCTGTCCCTATGGATTTGCCTGTTCTGGACATTTCATATAAATGGTATAAGGCAATATGTGACCTTTTGTGTTTGGCTTCTCTCACTCAGCATGGTGTTGTGTTGTGTTGTTTTGTTTTGAGACAGGGTCTCACTGTGTTGCCCAGGCTGGACTGCAGTGACATGATCATAGCTCACTGCAGCCTCAAACTCCTGGGCTCCAGCCTCGAACACCCAAGAGCTCAAGTGAGTCTCCTTCCTCAGCCTCTGAAGTAGCTTGGACTCCCAAAGTACTGAGATTACAGGCATGAGCCACTGTGCCCAGCCAACGTAGTGCTTTTTGGTTTGGTTTGGTTTTTCATAGATCTGTCTTAGTTTTCTGGTAATGGACTTGATGTCTCCAATTTCTCTTTTATTTAAGGCCTTTCCAATCAGGCTTTTGTCTCACTCCTGTCTCTCCTCTGCGTCTGACTGATTTTATCAATGCCATCAATGATAGACAAGTTCCTAAATTGAACGGCCCATCTGCATGCATTGATTTATCAGAAGCATTGGACACAACTCTTTTTCCTTGATCTGCTTCCATCAATTGACTGCCAGGCCTGAATACTCTCTTACATTTTCTCCCATGTTACCAGAGTTGCTCCTTGGTCTCTGTTGCTGCCTCTTCAGTTCTTCTCTGACTTCTAAAATTGAGGCTGGGTGGGCATGGTGGCTCACACCTGCAATCCCACTGGCTTAAGAGGCCAAGGCAGGAGGATTACTTGAGGCCAGGAGTTCAAGGCCAGCCTGGGCAACATAGTAAGATCCTATCTCTGCAAAAAAATTTTAAATTAGCCAGGTATAGTGATGAATGCCTGTAGTCCCAGCTACAGGGGAAGCTGAGGTGGGAGGATCACTTGAGACCAGGAGCTTGACGTTGCAATGAGCTATGATTGGGGCACTGCATTACAGCCTGGGATGACAGAGGGAGATTGCATCTTTACAAAAAAAATTTTTTTTTTTTTTAATAAAATAAAGGCCAGGTGTAGTGGCTCATGCCTGTAATGCTAACACTCTGGGACGACAAGGCAGGTGGATTACTTTGAGCTCAGGCATTCGAGACCAGCCTGAGCAAGAGCAAGATCCTGTCTCTACTAAAAATAGAAAAACTAGCTGGGTGGGCACCTGTGGTCCCACTACTTGGGAGACTGAGGCAGAAGGATCTCTTGAGCCCGGGAATCTGAGGCTGCTTTGAGCCATGACGCCATGGCACTCTATCCAAAATGACAAAGTGAGACTCTAGCTCAAAATTAATTAATTAATTAATTAATTAAATAAAATCCAAATGGGCCTGTGTCTCAGTCTTTGAGGACCTTGTCCATGGGCTTGGCTTACGTATCACCTATCAGCAGTGTGTTTATGAGGTTCATTTTTCACTGCTTATCAAACATGGTGGTGGAGTGAGGGCAAATGAAACAATGGCCCTGCCGACCCCAGAAAAGGACCCAGATTCTCTGATGTGGGCAACACTGTCAGTATTGATCATAATAGCAGAGTAATGACCACTTACTAGCATGAATCATGTTGGGGCATTTTTTCTTCTTTTCTCATAGCCACCACAGGCAAGGATGAGGAGGCTTGACCAGAGACACTTGCTTCCTGGAGACAGAGCCAGGATCGGAACCCAGTTCTGCCAGTTCCAAGGGTGATATTCTCTTGAGCATGGTTCATAGACTCCTGTCCCGCCCTGGGGTCCACACATGACACTCTACACTGGGGACTGGCCGTGGGGCCAATTCCTTCCCGGTGGGATGAGAGACAGCTGGCAGGCCTCTCCTGTAACTTGGGGGGTTCTGCAAGGTGGTGGCAGCTCAGGGCAGAGAACTTGGCCTCTGTAGTGGGTTGAATTTTGTCCCATAAAAATTTTGTCTGGAAAGTATCCAGCCATGTCCAGTGAAAAATATTAGTAGTGGCCAGATACCTTCTGGACAGCCCTGTATGGCCAGGTCCTATTCCTCTATCCCAAACCCAGAATCAGTGAACATGACCTAAGTTGGAAAGAGGGTCTTCAGCTACCTGAAGCTACCATCCAGTGGGGCAAAGGAAGGATTATAAAAAAGATCCTGCTGGTGAAAACCAGAATGCTCTCAGCATTGAGATGAAGACTGTAGCCTTCCTTCTCCACCCCCATCTCTATTAACATCTCACTCTTGTGTCTCCCTATAGCAATTAGATCATAGGAGTTTCAAAAGGAGAAACTACATTTATCTCTAGATTCAAGGGACATCATGTTATTTCACAAATCATTTTGCTTCGAATGTCTCCATAATTCCTCTTTTTTTTTTTTTTGTAGAGACAGAGTCTCACTTTATCACCCTCTGTAGAGTGCCACGGCGTCACACAGCTCACAGCAACCTCCAACTACTGGGCTTAGGCGATTCTCTTTGCCTCAGCCTCCCGAGTAGCTGGGAGTACAGGTGCCTGCCACAACGCCCGGCTATTTTTTTGTTGTTGCAGTTTGGCCGGGGCTGGGTTTGAACTCACCACCCTCGGTATATGGGGCCAGCGCCCTACCTACTGAGCCACAGGAGCCACCTCCCCCCTTTTTTTTTAAGAGATGGGGGTCTGTCTCTCTCTCCCTCTCTCTGTCACCCAGACTGGAGTGCAGTGGCACAATCATAGCTTACTGTAACTTTGAAGTCATAGACTCAAGCAGTCCTCCTGCCTCAACTTCCCAAGTAGCTGGTACTAACAGGTACACACCACCATACCAGGCTAATTAAAAAATTGTTTTGGCCCAGCACGGTGGCTTATGCCTGTAATCCTAGCACTCCAGGAGGCTGAGGCAGATGGATCGCCTGAGCTCAGGAATTCCAGACCAGCCCGAGCAAGAGTAAGACCCCATCTCTACTAAAAGTAGAAAAACTAGCTGGGCGTTGTGGTGGGCACCTATAGTTCCAGCTACTCAAGAGGCTGAGAAAAGGAGTTGGGTTGAACGCAAGAGTTTGAGGTTGCTGTGAGCTATGACGCTACAGCACTCTACCCCAGAGTGATAGAATGAGACTGTATCTTTAAAAAAAAAAAAAAAAGTTTTTTCTGAGAGATAGAGTCTAACTATGTTGTACCAGCTGGTCTCAAACTCCTGGCCTCAAGTGATCCCCTCCCAAAATGCTAGGATTGCAGGCAGGAGCCCATCTGATTTGGCTTTGTGATTGCAAGTGCCCTTTGGCTTAGCAAGTGCCCAACCCCCCCGGAAGTCCATACTTCTGCCTTGTTAGGGTGATGATCCTAATAGCCTCCTGTCCCCGAGGCCTCTCACTGCAGCTGAGGCTGATGCAACTGCTTACATCCAAGGTCAGCTCTGGACCCGAGGCCAGAGGCAGAGAGACCACAACTGGGCTTCCAGCTCCCCAGGGGGAAAATTTGATGCTGACAGGAAAATATTTGTGTGGTTCGTATGTTGAGCTAACCTGCTGCGGAAGTGATTAAAAGGACGATGAAGATGGAAAGCCCATGTCGTCATGATGTTGGCTGGGCCAGGCAACACAGCAGGCATGGTCCTAGGGGACTCGTCAGGGAGCTGATGGACGTGACCTACCAACCCTTTTGTTTTCTGAAATCACCAAACATCTGCTGAGTGAGCTGCTTCCCGGACCCTTTTGGGAACGATCCCAGGCTTGGTCATCGAGGAAACATGGTGTAGAGGAGGAGGGGGCTCTGGCTGTGACTTGGCCACAGCTGCCTTGCTGTGCTTGTGGGGTGGAGTTATGGGGCCATTCAGATAATCCCCCGGGCTCCTTTTCAGCGGGAACACACATGAGTCATTTCTGATCAATCATAAAGAGGGAAAGAGACAAATGCAGTTAATGAACACTCTCATGCCATGCTGTGCCGGAATGCTTTTAATAGTCGCACAAGGCAACCTTGGGGACAACTTAAAGTGCAGCGGGAGCACCGATGGCTAAGTCCATCACAGTACCGTCGCACCACGAGACAGAGCAAAGGAGAGCCATGTTCCTTTCCAACGGCTGTGGTAAAAAAATTATCATCAACTATTATCACTAAATTCTATCTGTCACAGTTCTGGAGTCCAGAAGCCCAAAGTCTGTGTCACTGGGCTAACATCAAGGTGTCAGCAGGCTGCTTCCTTTAGGGGACTCCAACCTTTCTCTTTTCTGCCACACGTTGGAAGAGTAAGAGTTATTTAAAGCCCAGCACGGTGGATCACACCTATAATCCTCGCACTCTGAGAGGCTGAGACCAGTGGATTCCCTGAGCTCAGGTGTTGGAGAAAAGTCTGAGCAAGAAAGAGACTCTGTTACCACTAAAAAAAAAAAAAATTAGAAAGACTAATTGGGCATTGTGGCGCATACCCGTAGTCCCAGCTACTCCAGAAGCTGAGGCATGGTGATCACTTGAGCCCATGAAGTTGCTGTGAGCTATGATGCCACAGCACTCTGCCCAGGGCAACAGAGTGAGACCCTGTCAAAAAAAAAAAAAAAAAGAGCTGCCTTGGCCACACGGTAAATTCACAAACCCTGATAAAAGCTGATGAACAAAATAAAAAGGCTTGTACATACTTTTTGAGATATCTGACACCACAGATAAGCAAAATAGTCCTCAAATAATTTGCATGCAGCCGGCGGGGCTACAGGGGACACCCCTGCATCTGTACCCTTGCCTTTCCAAGTGTCTGTATGACACCTGCATTCCTTCGTTCATGGCCCCTTCTTGTTGCAACCCTCTCACTTCTGTCATCACATCTATTTCTTTGTCAAATTTCTCTGTTTCCCTTTTACAAGGACCCTTGTGATTATATTTAGGACTCATCCAATAATCCAGAATAGTCTCCCCATTATTCTTAATGTAATCGTATCTGTAAAGTCCCTTTGGCCATGTAAGGTAACATTCACGGGTTCCAAAGATTAGAGCAGAGATATCTTTAAGGGGACGTTATTCGTCCTACCACACTCATCCTTTGATAAGGCTACAATTGGATGTGTCAATTCACTATGTATCACAGAGAAGTGTATCGGCCAGGGATCAAGGCAGGAAACACTGAGGCCCTGTAGCAGAAGGAGGCTTAATATAGGACATTCACAGTGCTTCAACTCTGCTGTGGTAATGTAAAAGCAGACACAGATAATATGTAAGTGACTGAAGATGGCCCTGTGGCAATAAAACTTTATTTACAAAAACAGGCTGAGCATGGTGGCTCATGTCTACAATTCCAGCACTTTGGGAGGCTGAGGCAGAAGAATCACTTGAGCCCAGGAGTTCAAGACAAGCCTGAGTGACATAAAGAGACTCCATTTCTACAAAAACATAAGAAAAATTAGTTGGGCATGGTGGTGTGATCTATAGTCCCAGCTATTCTGGAGGCTGAGGCAGAAGGATCGCTCAAGCCTAGTAGGTTGAAATTCCAGGGAGTTATGATAACACCACTGCACTCTAGTCCAGGCAACATGGTGAGAGAGACTCAGGCTATAGTTTTCTGGTTCCTGGTAAGACCACACCATTTGTAGATGATAATTCCGTTGCATGGAAATTTTAAAACTAGACATAAGCCGTGGGTTTGTGCTAATGCTGAAGGTCCCTGCTACATCTGAAGTGTGGTCATGTTGCCTTGATCTTTTAGGAGCTTCCAGGATTCGATCAATTCTCCTCAACTCCATTGTGCTGCCCAGGTGCGCCCCATCATGGCCTGGCTGGATGATGTGGCCCCCATAACCCTGTTCAGCCCCTGCCTTAGCAGATAAAAGACAGAGGATTTATTCCCCTGCTCCAACCCCCCCAAAGGCTCCTGTCTCCCCAGGTACTCTTGTCTCAGGGACTTTTCACTGGCTGTTCTCTCTGACTGGAACACTTGTCCTGGATACCACCATGACATCGCCTTCTCAGTAGAATATATTTAAATCTACAATCCCTGCCTAACCCCTCATCCTCCTAGCTTTCTCTTATTTTTTCCTTTTTTATAGAACTTATTACCTTCTAATCTACTATATAACTTATTTATTATGTTTATTATCTATTGTCTAACTCCCCTCAGTAGAGCAGTGGTCCCCAACATTTTCGGCACCGGGAACTCGTGCCATGGAAGACAGTTTTTCACTGGATCAGGGGTAGGGGAGGGATGATTTCAGGATGATTCAAGCATGTTACAGCTCCACCTGAGATCATCAGGCATTAGTGCACAATCTAGACCCCTTGCACTCCCAGTTTACAATAGGATTCCTGCTTCTATGAATCTAAAATTGTCACTGATCTGACAGGAGGTGGCGCTCAGGGGGTAATGTGCATGACGGGTAGTGGCTATTAATAAAGATGAAGCTTCTTTCCCTCAACTGCTGCTCATCTCCTGCTGGGTGGCTCTGTTTCTAACAGGCCATGGTCTACAGTCCAGAGGGTGGGGACCACAGCACTAGATTAAGGCCACCAGGGCAGGGATCTTTCTAATCTTTCTTTGTACGTGGTAAAGCACCAATAAGTATCTTTTGGCTGAATGAATGACAATTCTCTGGGTGTGTGTGGCATATACACAAATCAGGAAGGATCCACACCAAACTGTTGTAGGGACACCAGGGAGACATTCTCTCTTTTTATCAAACACACTACTTTTGGCAACAAGCATATTTTATGTTCTAGTAAAAGTTAAAAGGCAAAAATATTGCCTAAAGCAATAAAAATACTTCATAGAGGCCCAGAGCTGATAGAAAATGTGTAGGTGGAAGAAACATTTCATTTGGACATATGTTTTAGTTAGATCTCAGGGATGAGAAAAATGGACAAAGTAGCCAGCATGTCTTCATAACCTGAGTGTGGTGTTAGAATTCACTTGGTGATGCAGCCCGGCTAAAAATGCCCAGGTTAACCAAAGGGGCCAATCTCAGCACGGGAAGTGGGAGGAAGTGGGAGGAACCTACAACTCCTCACTTCTGTGCACAGAGCCTGGACTGGGGGCTCCATCACTAGTTGGAGGTCACACCTCCAATGGGGTGGTACACAAGCCACTTCCAGTGTAGTTGGCTTTTACCCACAGTGGTCATAACAGAGTGCCATAGACTGCATGGCGTAAAACAACAAGGGTTTAGTCTCTCTCCGTTCTGCAGGTCAGAAGTCAGTAGGATCGCCCTCCTTCCCGAGGCTCTAGGGGAGGCTCCTTCCTGCCTTTTTTACCTTCTGGTGGTTCCAGGTGTTCCTTGGCTTGTGGCCGCATTACTGTAATTTCTGCCTCTGTCTTAAAATGAACTTCCCCTCTTCTGTCTCTTGTAAGGAAACTTGTCGTTGGCTTTAAGGCCCATCTGGGTAAGCCAGGATGATCTCATCTTGATGTCCATCACTTAATTATATCTGCAATGACCCTATTTTCAAAGAAGGTCAAGGTCACAGATACCAGGGGTCAGACCATGGGCATGTATGCTTTGGGTGGGCCACAATTCAAATCCACTACACACGGAATGTGGTATACAGCATGGGCAAGAGATGTTTTTCCTCTATTTAAAAATACAGGAAAAAAAGGGCTGGGCATGATAGCTCACACCCACACACAGGCTGAGGTGGGAGGACTACTTGAGCCCAGGAGTTTGAGGCTGCAGTGAGCTATGGTCACAATAGTCTGGGTGACAGAATGAGACCCTGTTCCTTAAAAAATAAAAATAAAAAAGGAAAGAAAAAAGGAGGGACATTTTAGCTATTTTTGTAGGGAAAAAAACAGCTAGATTATCATAAAATCAATTGCTTTCTTTCCTTTTCACAAATTATTATAACTCCTAAAATAAACATAATGAATTTCTGCTAAATCCCCAGCTCATACAAAATGAGATTCTCTCACAAGGTAGGTTCAGTGGGATTTAGAGTGCAGGCAACTAAAAGAGCCTTAGGAAAGATTCACTGAATCCTAGGAATGACAGCATTTTGAGTAAAGCCAGAAGCTCACAGATATAACCAGAAAAGTTAAAACCAGGCTGTTTGGTGTTATGTGTATAGTTCCTTGTCAATGAATTTCTAGAATGGGTAAAACTGATTTATAATGCCACAAATCAGAATGTAAGTTGCCTCTGTGTGGAGGGTGCCTATTGGCTGGGAAGAACATGAGGGAACTTTCTAGAATGATGCAAATGTTCCAGATCTTAATTTGGGGAGGGGTTGTCCCATGGGTGTGTACATTTTCAAATTTTGGTGAACTGTACACTAAAACTTATGCATTTTATTTGTTTATTTATTTTGAGACAGAGCCTCAAGCTGCCACCCTGGGTAGAGTGGCCATGGCATCACAGCTCACAGCAACCTCCAATTCCTGAGCTCAAGCGAGAGTCTCTTGCCTCCACCTCCCAAGTAGCTGGGACTACAGGCGCCCGCCACAACACCCGGCCATTTTTTGGTTGCAGCCGTCATTGTTGTTTGGCGGGCCCAGGCTGGATTCGAACCCGCCAGCTCAGGTGTACGTGGCTGGCGCCTTAGGCCGTTGAGCCACAGGCGCCGAGCCAAATTATTAGAGTTCTAACTCTCAATTATCATTCAAGTTCATTTTCCTCTTTATTTTTTTTCTGCAAATTCACTTTTTCACCTTAATTTGAATATTGAATAGGCCCCTGCATGATCTCCTTACTTCTATCTTTGGCTTCAACAGTCTACCAGTCAGGGTCACATCAACACCAAACATCTGACCATGCCCTTCTGCCTTGGGAAACCAATGGGGAGATAAATGCTTCCCGTTGCCTGGAAAGCAAAGCCCCAAATTCCTCAGCTGGTGTAAATTCATCTTCTTTCTTGTCTTTGGCTATTCCTTTTTTCTCTAACCTATTTTTTAATCTACATCTTCTATACTTATGCATATACTCCAAGTTTGTAACCAGAAAGAAAATCATGTTTTCTGAATGTAACCTGCAATTCCCTTATACAGTCAGTAATTTTTTTGCACCAGAAGTAGCAGGGAGTAAAAGCAGATTGATCACTTCCTTATCAGGGGCACTGGCCAGTTAGCACGATATATTCATAAAGTCTGAATGGAAACCAAGGGCAGGACTGAAAATACAACTTCGAGGAGAGCCTCTAGCTTTGAAGGTCCTAACAAGTCATATTGTCACATATGGAAATATTGGGGCAACTCCTTTTTGATAACTTCCCATCTTATTCTATCCAAACTCACATCTGAACTGTCCATTCACCTTTCTTTTATTCTTTAAATAGAAATACTTCCTCCCAGCACTTCTTTGGCATTTTAAAAACTAAATATGACCTATATGTTCTGTCTAGTATCATATGGCTTTATGTACCTACCTCATATCTCCTTTCTAGTTTATGAACAAGATATGGAGAGAGTTTATAAGGCTCATTTCTCTATACCCCACATCACTCAGGAATTCAAATCTATAACTATTTGCATCTGCTTAACTAAATTGTTTATAGTAGTATGGATCAGGTCCAATTCTCTCCTCTTTTAATCTGGTCCATTTTATTTAGTCTTTGTTCTGATATCGTAAGCCACTCATTACTTAGGTTTTTATTCCATGAAGGCATTGTGCCTGTTATTTGGCCTATACTTTAGTGACTAAAATTATTTTGTTTTAAAATGATTTATTACTAATTTAATGTCTACTATATCTTTATGGAGAAATGCATGCACAAATACCATATTATACGCACACACTAAAATACACCTATATTCTGACTGCTAGGATTCTGTGAGATGATAAATTTCTTTGAATCAATAAAAATGACTTGTGGTTTAACTTTTTATATTTTATTAGTACCTGCTGAATTGCCAAGCACACAGTCAGTGCTTACCAAATGTTTAGTATCTGAACTTTCAATAAACTGTTACATTTTTTAAAAGCTCAAAATACAGAGCATTGATTTGTACATGCGTCATAGAAACTTTAAGTATTTTTATGTGATATTGCTTTTCATTTCTCAATTAAATGTGATCTCCAGATCACCCGTAAAGCAGGAAAAAATACTCAACCAACACTTGGGGGAGGTATTTTATCCTCCTCAAAATCAAATTGAAGAATCTGCAGAATGCTGCCTATAGTTATGAATTTGGAGCTATCCCGAAGCTGGCAAACATCTGCATTTTCCACATCTGGGAAAGCATCTGTTCTGCGTTGTTAGAAGAAGAAAACAAGAAAATTGGGGTAAATGCCACAGCACAATATCAAATTCTACAAATCTAACAAATGTATTTATTTATTGTTGATCAAGTGGCCATGAAGCAGTGTGAGGCCCATGCTAAGATGCTTGATAATTGCATTTCTCAACTCCCTTTAGAAAACTCCCTACTCCAGGCCTGAGAATAACAAGCTTTTGCATAACAGCACTGGGGCCTATAAATAAGAAACTCATTAAGCTACCTGTAGCAGGCCTCTACCCCAGCTATGCACTGGCTTGGGGAGCTTAATGAGGTGATAATGAGGAGAAAATGGTTTAGCTCCTTTTTGGCCTGGTTTGAGATGGGTAGGGAAATCCCAGTCTTCAGTGAAACAGCCACCATAGAGCCCAATTCATCATTCAGGGTGGGTCTATACCAGTGAAATAATTTGCTTCTAGGCCCTGGAGTTATTTGGCTCCCCTGTCTATGGAAACAAAGCAAGCTATTCAGGCACATTTGAAGGGACTGTCCGAATAACACCAATAAAGGGTGTTAAACTAGCTGGTCATTAGCATTTGAAGGGAATGGTCAAATAACACCAACAAAGGGTGTTAAACCAATCCACATTGTAGGTAAGGGGGTGGGAGCCCCATGCAATTCTAAGTGGATTAATGCCAGTGTTATTTTCTCACTATGAGCCTGGCCTTCTCTCTAGGGTTTCATATTCATTGAAGGCTGGACCAAACCTTCTTGGCCAAGCCCTCCTTTCCTTTTCTCTGTAAAGAAACTAAAGCAATGGGGTTAAGAACATAACATTTAGCTTATTAGAGACAAGAGGAGATTGGATCACAAAATTGTTGGCCATCGAGGCCACAATGCCAAGTCCAGTCAGATGTTCTACAGTGGTCCCCAAGAAGAATAGACCCCTTGATCAGCATCATTTGAGTCAAGCTTTTCTCAGTTACACTACATGCTGCTGATGATAACCCTCTCCAAGTAAAGGAGAAGTGAATGAAAAACCAAAAGGGAAAGATGAAATCAGACTTTCAAGAGGAAAATACCCCAATGATCATTTAGTTGTGTTTCAAGCAAAATAGAAATCCTCTCTATAATGTCCCTCAGAAAAGACTTTCATCCTCCAGCTGAGCACAGCCCTGGAAAGCCAGGGAAACATATCTCTGGGTTATAAGGATCCCTCCTGCAAGGATGTTACTACTACTCAGGCAGGTAGTGAGCACAAGGGGATGAGTGTCTGCTGCATAGCCCTGAAATTTTATTTATGTTATTTTATCTTCAAATACCTTTACAGAGTGCACAAAAAGCACCTCAGTTTTGTAGATAAGAAAATGTCAGCTAAGATGGTTTCTCCTGCCCAACACGGCTAGTAAGCACCAGAGCCAACCTGGCACCACAGTCGGGACCAGAGAACCTCTTTTCCTCAACTGATTGGAGGTGATGATAAATTCAAGATAACTTTCAAGTTGAGGATTTCAAGTAAATCACAGCCTATTGGGCATAGGGAGTTATCTTTACTCTACACCAAATCAAACAGGGGGAATAAGAGAGTTGCCAACTCACGAGGACAAAGATAACAGGAGAGACAAAGGGAACAGCTGAGAAAGGTGTGTGCTATTTAGCAAGTCAAATGAATACATAAATAAAATTCGAGGTCTCATTATCCACAAAGGATGGGAGAAAGCCAAGCTAATAAGAAGCAGCAAGTCAGTTGGTGCTGGGTGAACTGGCTGGTAACCTGCAGAAGACTAAAACTGGATCCACATCTTTCACCATTAACTAAGATAGATTCTCACTGGATTAAAGATTTAAACTTAAGACATGAAACTATAAAAATACTAGAAGCAAGTGCAGGGAAAACTCTTGAAGGAATCGGCCTGGGTGAATATTTTATGAGGCTGACTCCCAGGCAATTGAAGCAGTATCAAAAATACACTACTGGGACCTGATCAAACTAGAAAGCTTCTGCACAGCCAAGAACACAGTATGTATAGCAAGCAGACAGCCCTCAGAATGGGAGAAAATATTTGCAGGTTATGCCTCTGACAACGGTTTAATAACCAGAATCCACAGAGAACTCAAACGTATTAACAAGAAAAGAACAAGTGATCCCATCTCAGGGTGGGCAAAAGACTTGACGGGAAACTTCAAAGAAGACAGGCACACAGCCTACAGATACATGAAAAAATGCTCATCATCCTTAATCATCAGAGAAATGCAAATCCAAACTACTTTCAGATATCATCTAACTCCAGTAAGATTAGCCCACATAACAAAATCCCAAAACCAGAGATGATGGCATGGATATGGAGAAAAGGGAACAATTCTACATTGCTGGTGGGAATGGAAACTAATACGTTCCTTTTGGAAGGATGTTTGGAGAATACTTAGAGATCTAAAAAATAGAACTGCCACTTGATCCTATAATTCCTTTACTAGGTATATATCCAGAAGACCAAAAACCACATTATAACAAAGACATCTTTACCAGAATGTTTAATGCAGCCCAATTCATAATTGCTAAGTCATGGAATAAGCCCATGTGCCCATCGATCCATGAATGGATTAATAAATTTTGGTACATGTATACCATGGAATATTATGCAGCCTTAAAGAAAGATGGAGACTTTACCTCTTTCATGTTTACATGGATGGAGCTGGAACATATTCTTTTTAGCAAAGTATCTCAAGAGTGGAAGAAATAGTATCCAATGTACTCAGCCCTACAATAAAGCTAATTTATAGCTTTCATATGAAGGCTATAACCAAATTATAGCACAAGAATATGAGGAAAGGGGCAAGGGAGGGGAGAGAAGGGGGGAGGTTTGGTGAAGGGAGAGTAATTGGTGGGGCCACAGATACAGTGCATCTTAGAAGGGTTCGGACAAAACTTACTAAATGCAGAATACAAATGTCTTCACACAATAACTAAGAAAATGCCATGAAGGCTATGTTAAATAGTTTGATGAAAATATTTCAGATTGTATATGAAGCCAGCACATTGTACCCCATGATTGATCTAAGGTACACAGCTATGATTTAATAAAATAAAAAAAAAAAAAAAGAAGCAAGTCAGTTCACACTGCAGAAAATAGTGTGGGGGAGGGGAGAAAAAGGGTGGGGTTGGGAGATGAAACCAGGAGCTCCCAACCAGGAGGCAGGATGGAGCTAAGACAGGAAGATGGGGTCAACATCTATTCAACTCCCTGAACCCCTCTATCAGATCACCAGGCCTTTACCACCCCAACCAATCATGTTTCTGTCTATTGGTCAGATTGATCTGTCTTCTGCTATAACCTTAAAACTACCCAGGGCCAAAAACTTGACTTCCCCTTTAAATCTGAACTGCCTACTGAACCTCTGTGTTATGGTGACTTTTCCCATCATTCTCTCAGTCATCCAGGCATGAGTCTTCCTCAGACCTAAATTCTTTTATTATTCAATATATTTGATACAGACAGGAGAATATGTGTCTATCTTGAGAGACGAACATCCTCAAGCCTGCCACCACTTTTACTACCTAACTGTAAACCACAGGTCGGCATTCACCAGAGTTTTCCTTCTCGGTTCCAGCCTCTGCTTCCCCCTACTCCAGGAAATCACCATTCTGAATTTTTATTCCCTTGCCTTTATGAGATGTCTTGTTGCACATGTATGCATCCCTAAAGAAAATACTTCCTATAATCACTTTCTTTTGAGCATTGAGAATATTATCATCCTGTGCATAGTCTCTTTCGAAGGCAATGTCTTGTTTCTAAAATTCATACATGTTTTGTAGATGTGATTTTTTACAACTTTTTGATATACTATATGTGAGTATACCCCAATTTGATTTACCTTTCCTCTGCTTATGGACATGCTTCTAGATTTTTGCAGTATAAATTATGCGGGCATACACATTGTGTTTCTATCTCCTGGTATAATGTAGGCAAGAGGTCGATGGTGTGGTTTTTATGAAATACCTAGAAATGGAGTTGCTTATCATAAGATGTAGAATATTCAAATTTACATATTTTTATTTCTTTTATTAAATCATAGCTGCATACATTAGTGCAATCAAGGGGTACAATGTGCTGGTTTCATATACAATCTGAAATGTTTTCATCAAACTGTTTAACATACCCTTCATGGCATTTTCTTAGTTATTTTATGAAGACATTTGTATTCTGCATTTAGTAAGCTTTGCCTGTACCCTTCTAAGATGCACCATAGATGTGGCCCCACCAATTACCCTCCCTCCACCCCAACCTCCCCCCTCCCCTCCCTTCCCATATTCTTGTGCTATAGTTAGGTTATAGTCTTCATATGAGATCTTTAAATTAGCTTCATAGTAGGGCTGAGTACATTGGATACTTTTTCTTCCATTCTTGAGATACTTTGCTAAGAAGAATATGTTCCAGCTCCATCCATGTAAACACGAAAGAGGTAAAGTCTCCATCTTTCTTTAAGGCTGCGTAGTATTCCATGGTGTACATGTACCAAAATTTATTAATCCATTCATGGGTCGATGGGCACTTGGGCTTCTGCCATGACTTAGCAATTATGAATTGGTAAGCAATAAACATTCTGGTACAGATGTCTTTGTTGTAGTGTGAATTTTGGTCTTCTGGGTACATATCTAGTAAAGGAATTATAGGGTCGAATGGAAGGTCTATTTTTAGATCTCTAAGTACTCTCCAAATATCCTTCCAAAAGGAACGTATTAGTGTGCATTCCCATCAGCAGTGTAGAAGCGTTCCTTTTTCTCCACATTCACGTCAACATCTCTGGTTTGGGGATTTTATCATGTGGGCTAATCTTACTGGGGTTAGGCGATATCTCAAAGTAGTTTTGATTTGCATTTCTCTGATGATTAAGGATGGTGAGCATTTTTTCAAGTGTCTGTAGGCCGTGCGCCTGTCTTCTTTGGAGAAGTTTCTCTTCAAGTCCTTTGCCCACCCTAACATGGGATCACTTGTTCTTTTCTTGCTAATACATTGGAGTTCCCTGTGTATTCTGGGTATTAAACCTTTGTAGGAGGCATAACTTGCAAATATTTTCTCCCATTCTGAGGGCTGTCTGCTTGCTATACTTA
>CAUYRH010041031.1:0-48520 GCA_963574655.1 Perodicticus potto
TCTCACCACCAAACACACATAGACATGAGGACACAGGCATTTTTGGAGGTGGTGAGATGTTTACTTCCTTGATTGTGGATGGCATCACAGGTGTATGCATGTGCCCAATTCATCAAAATGTGTATGTACAGTGTTTTGAATATCTATTATATGTGAATCAAGCTAATAAAATGTGGTGAAAAGACACTCAAAGGAAAGGCAGGAAGAAGGGAGTGAGGGAAAGTGACAGGGACCTCAATGTTGTGTGTTCACTCTGCCCGAGGGCCATAGCAGATGCCACTTCCAGACGAAGGCAGTACACCCACATGGCTCTCCATGGCTCTCCTCTGATGCAGCAACTGTGGACTCCTTGTGCTGATGAGGCCCAGTCATTCAGTGAAGATTGATGGGCTTTACACAGCTACATATTGGCATGTGCCAGGCTTTAGTCCCTCTGTATTTGGTTTCTGTCCACACTGACACACACGAACTAAGATCCTTCCCTCAGCCCCCTCCACAGTGAGCCACTAAATAAATAGATATGACCCAAATTCATGAGGCTAGTGCCCTCACAAACAGGGAGGGCAGAAACAATCCTGGGCTGAGAGGAGGGACAGAAAAATTCATGTTCATCTCAATGTTTATCTCTTAACAATACAAGAAACCTTGAGGCAAAGAGGACAAAATGTTCAAAATTCCTCATTTTGGGTGGTGAACATATGAATATTTGTAGTACTATGTTCTCTGATTCCTTTGATTTACCTTTTAAAGATATAATTTAAGTAGCCATTAAAATTTGGGAAAGGAAAATGTGAAAACTGTCCAATTTTTAGAAAATGGAACAACCTAAGCTCTCAGCACTAGGCTTGTTCCAATTCAGTGCCAGGAAGGATCTGGGTCTAGAGCCTCTGAAGCCTGCCCAGAAGATGGGGCTTTTCAGCTGCAAGCATTCAGAGCCAGAAGGAACAGCAGACCAAGGTTTGTGATTCAATCCCAGGTACCGTGGCCACACCCCGTGGGCTCTCTGGGGTGGGGGGCACTGGACCTCTGCAGACCCTGCTCCATCTGAGAATAGCACAGGTGCACATGCTGATTTTTCTGCCTCAGGAGCTGAGGACCCCGTGAGGGCAGCTTTGCCAGAGGTATCAGCCTGCCCAGGGCTTGGGAAAGGTGGAGCCCACTAAGCAGAAACTGGGACATTTGGCCACACAACTTCTCTAATTTGAGACTTCATGAAGAAATAACTACAGCTACAGAGTCAGTTAAGGGTCACCACTACACATGGCAATGAGAAGGAGAGGCAGGGGGTGAGTGGAGGGTCACCAGGCAGCAACTGTGAACTCCAGAGACGCAGTGTCTGTGAAGCCCAAACACCC
Organism: Perodicticus potto; assembly: GCA_963574655.1. NCBI lineage: Eukaryota > Metazoa > Chordata > Mammalia > Primates > Lorisidae > Perodicticus > Perodicticus potto. The sequence goes on from CAUYRH010041031.1 coordinate 1,356, forward strand.
TCCCACAGCTAGTTCTACAGCTCAGTCCTAAGGGCCCTGTTTTTCCGACTGTGACACAGGGTGGTGGAACATGTCGTGAGCTCCTTTGCACTGTATGGGGCAAGGGGCACGGGTCACAGGAACAACAGATAACTCTTTTGTCCAGTGTCCTCCCATGAGGACTGCCCATCAGGCTCCTGTCACAGCTAGGACTGCTAGTGTTGGTGACAGGACCCCACGCTGTCTGCAGACCCTGCTCCTCCTTTACTCCTCTATAATGGAGCTCACAGGTCCCACCCTGGGCCAAGCAATCCCAGATATCCACACCAGGAATGGATCCCATTGCCCTACTAAAAGCCTGTCATGTGTCTTTCCTGTCTCAGCTGAGTGTCAGGGCCACACAGAGAACTGAAAATCCTACCCAGGCCTTGCCCCAGAAGGAGTTCAGGCTGGTCAGGGGAGTGTCTGCCTTCATAGGGAATAAACACAGAAGCCTTTGTGTCGGGTGTCTCACGATCTCCTGGGAAGGGTGGCAGTTCTAACCTTAACCCTAACCCTGGAAAGGCTGTGCATGGCAGCTGCAGACCCTTGGCTTCTGCCTGTGGTCTGGACTCACAGTGCTCCCTGCCCAGCTGCCCTTGCCTCTGCTCACATTCTGTCCTCTTCACCTGTGAGTTTGGCAAAGGGGCAGGTTTTGTGTTCTGCTTCCTTGGAAAGGAAGGGTGAACCCCAAGTTATGTCCCGGCTGAAGCTGAGCCCTCAGCATATGGTCACAAGTGACTCACCATTGTAGCGGTGAATGGGATGTTGTCAATCAAGGAGGAAGCCAAGGCTGAGACCCAGACCACCAAGATGATGGCAACCATGAGGCGCTGGTCCTCTGGGACCACCTGGAAGGAGCAGATAATAGCAGCGGCATTGTTAAACCATGCATACTGAGGGTCCGGTCCTATGACGCTTGAGACTCAAAGGGATCAGAGGAGTGTCTGTCAATCCTTCTTTGTACACATGGTGAGACTAAGGCAGATAGGGTATGCAAAGCAGGGCCACACCAACATCAGGAGCTTCAGCTCCTGGGTCTGCAAGTAACTGTGGGAGCAATTCCCAGCCACACTGAAGCCAAGCCTCTGAAGAGGGAGGCAGAAAGACATATGTGGTGGCTGTCACAACCATCACCCCTGCCTCATGACCCAGAAAAGCATGGGGTTGGGACATCTGCACTGTACATTTACTGAGGTGGTGTCACCTGCTGTCCTTAAACAGGATTTAACTAAAGGCTAAAAGCAAAATAGCAGGCATCTGCAATTATATATTCCTGAGGAAAAAGTCTCCCTTCATCTCTAGGCTACACCGGATAAAAAAGGTTTCCTGCTGTACCTTTTACATAATTAATGTGACCAGTTCTTACCAGACTTTTTAAAAATAAAAGAACAGTGGCTGGAACACATTCTATTACAGCATTTATTGTACCTTTATTAGCAAAGCAGTCTGCTCTCCAACATACTCTATTAAGTGGAGGTGTGCCAGCGCCTAGAAGAAAGCAGGTGTGATAATAATCAGTTTAAACCTGAGAGTATATGCAAGTTTTTTTTTTTTTAAGAAAACATGTCTTTAAAATGAAAATAAGTGAACATAAGGTAAGGCCAGACTCTCGCTTCTTATAAAATATCAGACTCAAATCCACAGTCTATAAATAATTTACTATCATATATGCACAAGGAAGATTCATGGAGAAATAGTCCAAAAGCAGAAGCAGAAATTCCTCATTAATTTGAGTTAATTTCCATGTTAAATTGAAATTTGAATGGAAAGCAATCTCTTTATTTTAAGATCTGAGTATGAAGGTGGTGTTCAATTGTGCGTAATGAAATGCCATTCCATACAGAGGGTCTCTCAAGTAAACTGCATTTCTAATTCCTTTTTTAAGGTTAAACATCAAAGTTAAAGAAGCATAAAAAGAAAATACACCTTCAAGAAGGAAGAGAGGAAGAAAGGGTCTATTTAACCAAAGTACATAACTATTTTCATAGTACTAGACAGACTAAGGAAATTGTATCCAGGGAAAGGTAGGAAAGAAGATGAGAAGAAAGGAGATGGGAGCATAGGAGCCATCCTGTTCAGGCTGCTCTGAGGCCCAGGCAGGATCTGCAGAGGGAAGGGGTCTGGAAACTGGATGTGGCTGCCAGAGCTCTCCCAGTGTGTGGCCTTTCCTCTGTAGTTTGACCAGGCTGAGAAGTCACACATGTTGAAAATGTCAGCTTGACCATTTTATTTATTTATTTATTTTAGTTTGAATACATGTATTTTATTATTCTTCATTACATTATTTCCCCACACACACACACCCCTCCGTGGTAAGACAGAACTGATTTACAGAAAAAAATACAGAAAACACCAAAACTCCTGGTAGAGGGAGAGAATTCAAGTGGGGAGAGAAGCTCTCTCCGTTCCTCTCCTGTTGACCATTTTAAATACAGGTTAACAACCCCATTCCATCTGTACAGTTGTTAGTTGGCCTTTCTTTAAAAGCTATGGTTCTCAGATGATCAAAAATCATTTTACAACAAAGACATTTGCACCATAATACTTATTGCAGCACAATTCATAATTTCCAAGTCATGGAAGCAGGCCAAGTGCTCATCAACCCATGAATGGATTAACAAATTGTGTTATATGTAGACCATAGAATACTATGGTCATAAAAAAGCCATAAAAAATATGGAGACTTTACATCTTTTACGTTTACCCAGATGGAGATGGAACATATTCTTTTTAGTAAGGAATCCCAAGAATGGGGAAAAAACGTACCCAATGTACTGAATACTATTATGAAACCAATATATAATTACCTACACTTTCAAAAAATGATAAAACACAACTATAGTCCAGAAAGAAGGAGGGAAGAGGAGGGAGAGGGGAGGGGAGGGTGGGAGGATGAAGGGTATTTGGTGGGATCTCACCTTTTGTGCACAATGCAATGGTACATTTCAAATCTATTAAGAGCAGCGTATAAATGTCTGACCACAACAAATAAGTGAAGTGATAGTTATGTTAATCAGTTTGATGTAAGCATTCCACATTGTATATCAAATCAGCACACCGTACCCCATAAATGTAGACACTTATGATTTAATAAAAAAAAAAAAAAAAGCTATGGCTCTTATACCAACTAAATTGTAAGGATAATCTATTCAGAGCAGGGTTTCTCATCCTCAGCACTGCTGATGTTTGCAGCTGAACCTATCTTTGTCAGGGCTACTGACCTGTGGTTATAAAATGCTGAGCAGTACCCTGGTCTCCACCCACAGATGCCAGTGGCACCACCTGCACTGCAGTGTGACAACCAAAAATGTCTCCAGCCAGAGTCAATATCCTCTAGGGGATAAAATCACCCCGCCAATAACCACTAAGTTATAATAAATTCAAATTTTATTAAAATAGATAAAACTTGAAAAAATTAAACTTTGCCACACCTTTCATTGGTCAATTGAAAGAAAAATCATGCAACCAGAAAAAAATCCCATATAGCCAAGGCTATTCTTACAATAAAAAGAAAGCCAGAGGCATCACCCTACCAGACTTCAGGCTATATTACAAGTCCATAGTAATCAAAACAGCATGGTATTGACACAAAAATAGAGACATAGACATATGGAACAGAACAGAAAACCAAGAGATGAAACCAATCTCTATTTCCCAACTGATCTTTGATAAACTAAACAAAAGCATGCAGTGGGGGAAAAAAATCCCTATTCAACAAATGGTGCTGGGAGAACTGAATAACCACATGTAAAAGACTGAAATTGGACCCACACCTTTCACCACTTACAAAAATTAACTCAAGATGGAAAAAGATTTAAATCTAAGACACAAAACAATAAAAATCTTAGAAGAAAGTGTGGGGGAAACTCTTGATGATGTTGGACTGGAGAAAGATTTTATAATGAAGACGTTATCAGCCATCATAACAATAACAAAAATTAACAAATGGGATTTAATTAAGCTGAAAAACTGCACGGCTAAGAACAGAACCAGTAAAGCAAAAAGATAACCTTCAGAATGGGAAAAGATATTTGCAGGGTATGAATATGACAGTGATTAGAATCTATAGAGAGCTCAAATTAATCAACAAAAAATGAGTAAACAATTTCATCTACCACTGAGCAAGAGATATGAGGAGAACTTTCTCTGATGAAGACAGACAAATGGCTAACATTTGAAAAAAATGCTCATCATCCCTGATCATCAGAGAAATGCAAATCAAAACTTCCCTGAAATATCATCTAAACCCAGTGAGAATGGCCCACATCGCAAAGTCCCAAAGCTGCAGATGCTGGCATGGATGTGGAGAGACAGGAACATTTTTATACTGTTGATGGGACTTGAAACTAATCCAACTTTTTTGGAAGGAAGTATGGAGAATCCTCAGAGAACTCAAATTAGATCCTGCAATCCCATTACTGGGAATCTACCCAGAAGAAAAAAGAATACTTTATAATTAGGATATTTGCACTACACTGTTTATCATAGCTCAATTTACAATCACCAAAATGTGGAAACAAACTAAATCCCCCCCAACCCAGGAATCAATTAACAAGCTGTGGTATATGTATACCATGGAATACTATTCAGCCACTAAAAAAGAGTCAGGCAATTATCCCAAATATCAGGGTCCATGATATGTAGTGTAAGAAGACAAAAAATAAAATCTTTAAAAAGTTGAACAGTGCATCTAATAACTCATCTCAAAACAACTTAACTCTTTAAAAAAAGTCAAAGTCAAAAGGAAAATACAAATATCTTGTCCTCTTTTATAAAGTGACAAAATAGTTGTGTAGCATCTCCCTCCATCAAGCCTGGAGTTGTAAATGTAGCTGAAGATTATATACACCCCTTGTCTCCTCTATCAGTTTACACCGTGAAAAGATGGCTGTGCAGCATACATAAATCACAATATGAAACATTATTCTTTTGTTGCAGAAATACTGATTCAACAATTGTCTGACATCCTTTTCCTGTGGAAATAAATCAGTACAATAAGTCACTGCTACCAGTTCTTTCAAAATAATGGACTAAGGGTCTTTCTGCAGCCAAATGAAGAGACCCTGCAAAAAAACACTTTTTGGAGCATCCTAAATTACCAAGACCACATAAGGTCTTCCAGGGAATCTCTCTCCCTGTGAAAATGTTTCCTCCATCTGGCTGGGAGCTGGAAGATATGGGTGGCAGAGAGGAATAGAATCACCTGGAATCTTGATGCTGATCAAGCACTGAAGGAGGAGGTGGCACAGAGCACCAATGAGGCTACAACCAGTGTTTTTCAACCTTTTTTATCACACAGCACACTTGAACCTATAGTTAAATTTCCATGGGACACTTAAATTACATTGATCAAGAAAAGAGTAAGAAAATAAATACTTACTGTGCTTTGAACTTATTTTGAAAGTAATTTATTTAATGATCTTTGAAATTTTTGTGGCATACCTAAGATCCTCTCACAGCACATCAGTGAGACAATATTTAAAAACTGCTTTAGGCATTTCAATTTAGTCCTTTGGATTTCTATATAAATCACACAATTAACTTGTCACTTGTTACAGAAAAGTCTGCTTTAATTTTGATTGGGATTGCATTTGAATCTCTAAGTCAATGTGGGTAAAACAACCATCTAAACAATATTGAGGGGGGCAGAGAAGAAGTGCCTAGCAGAGGCTCCGGAGGGAGAAAAACTGTACAGAATTGGATTCTATAAAGCCAAATGTGGGGAGCTGAGCCAAGAAAGAAGTTCAGCAAGCTGTGACTCCAAGGAATAGCATTCATGAAAACAAATCACAGGTACAAAGCCTATCATCTAAGAATGAGAGACTCCTCCCTCACTGGAGAGAGCTACTAAACTCCAGGTCTCCTTCTTCAGGGAGGTCCCATGTGTGAACCTAGACACCACCCTGCCCAGCATAAAATTGAACAAATATTTTCCCTGCAATTCTGTTCACCCTTCTCACCTCACATGGTTGTATGAAAGATCTACCCCCTGCAGAGCCCACAGTGTTTGGTCTTTTCCTGAGCGATCTGGGCATAGTGTGGAACATTGAACAGCAGCACAGAATCTGACTCCTTGGTAAGAAGGAGGGTGTAGGAAGAAAGAGACACATGGTAGGAGGAGGAGAATTCCCCTGGTTATGACTATGCCCAGCCAGTGGTGGTGTTGACCCCCAGTTCTGGCTGTGTCTGGAGGGCAGGAGCACAGAATCCCAGTCCTGACTGTGCCTGTGGGTGGGGACATGGACCTCTGGCTCTGACAGTGCCTGTGAGCAGAGTGTGGACACCTGGTTCAGACTGAGCCTGGTGGGCGGAGTCATGGATCCCCAGCTCCAACTGAGACAGTGAGCAGAGGTGCAGATCCCCAGTGCTGACTCTGCCTGGGGGCAGGGGTGCTGACCCCCCAGTTGGGGCTTTGATGGGCAATTGGCAGCTCACTGGATGGGACCAGGCACTGTCCTGTTGGGTTTGTGGGACAGAACTAATTGTGGATTTCTATCCACCATTGGAGATCCTTAAATTCCTCTGTTGAGCAGGATTTGTACTGCCCAAGACAATCTGATTGGAACTCTCATCAAGGGATGTCCATCCAGGACACTGTAAGGTTGACCTGCAGAAGTTCTATAGCAGAAAAGAACTGAATGCTGGGGGTGGGGCACTGCAGCTGCCTGTATCTCTCCCCAGCTGAGATTTAAAACTAATACTGTGATTTCTTAAGATAGGGTAGAGGTTGTCTGATTTCAGAACAGAGCCAGATTGTGCTATCTCACCAAGTAGGTCCTCAGAGTCTCTGGCCAAAACTCTGAAAGGGGCCTTTGTAAGGTTATAGGGGAAAATCCACAATTATAAGGCCTAGTGCTTTGGTAAGGGGCTGATTAACTCTACTACCTGAGACCCCCAATTCAATCTTACTCTACCAGTTTTAATAACCAAACAGTGGAAAATAATCTTAGGATGAAACCAATGGAAGAACTCTGGAAACATGAATAATCAGAGTAGATCAGACCCTCCCTCCCCAAGGAATGACAAAGGAGATATAACTTAATATGCCACACATAGACAAATGGCTGAAATGTCAGAAATTGAATTCAGAATATGGATGGCAAATAAGATGAATAGAATGGAGGAAAAGATAGAAATCGAAATCGAAAGAGTAGTTCTAAAGTTGTCTCAAGAAATTAATGAATTCAAAGACAAAGTCACCAAGGATATGCACATAATGAGAAAAGAGATAGCAGAGCTCAAGGAAAGTTATTTGAGGAGCTCCAAAGTACAGTAGAATCTCTGACTGATAGAGTTGATCAGGCAGAAGAAAGGATCTCTGAAATTGAAGACAGTTTTTGAATGTTCTCAAACTCTCAAAGAGATAGACAAATGGAAAGCTAATACTGATCATTCCCTGAGAGAGTTGTGGGACCACTCTAAAAGATCAAACATTCACCTTATAGGAATTCCTGAAAGAGAAGAGGATGGTCCTAAAGGTACAGATGCTGTACTCCAAGAGACGTTGGAGGAGAATTTCCCAAGCATTGCAAGAGATAAAGAAATACAGATAGTATTATTCTTTTTTTTTTAATTAAATCATAGCTGTGTACATTTTATCCTCAAAATACCAATAAGGAGATATGGCTTAAAAAAAAAAAAAAGAAAGAAAGAAATACAGATAGTAGACAGTTTCAGAATCCCAGTAAGACTCAATCCAAATAAAACATCTCCTAGACACATTGTAATTAACTTTGCCAAAATTAATATGAAGGAGAAAATTCTGCAAGCAGCCAGATATAGGAAAAGCATTACCTCAAAGGGAGAAATACTAGAATGACTGCAGATCTCTCAGCCAAAACCTTTCAAGCCGGAAGAGGATGGTCATCAACCTTCAATCTCCTAAAACAAAACAACTTTCAGTCCAGGATTCTATATCCAGCTAAACTGAGTTTCATTTGTGATGGAGAAATCAAATACTTTACTGACTTACACAGGTTGAAGAAATTTGAGATAACTAAACCAGCTGTCCAGGATATTCTCAGACCCATCCTGCACAATGATCAGCACAATGCTCTACCACAAAAGTAAACTCACTGAAAAATTTATGAAGAAAACCCAACTTCCACAGTGGTGAAAGGATTAAAAATATCCACTGGATATTTTAAAAATATGATATCCAAAACACTACCATGCTAGTAAATTCTCTTGATCAATGTCAATGGTTTAAATTGTCCTCAAAAGAGGCACAGGATGGCTGACTGGATACATAAATTTAGATGAGATATCTGTTGTATACAAGACTCTCATCTTACCTTAAAGGATAAAAATAGACTAAGGGTGAAGGGATGGACATCTATAATACAGGCAAATGGAAATCAGAAAAAATAGGTGTTGCAATTTTATTTCCAGATAAAACTGGCTTTAAACCAACAAAGATAAGGTAAGATAAGAGTGATCACTACATATTTGTCAAGGAAAACACTCAACATGAAGAGATTTCTATTATTAACCATTATGCACCCTACCAGAATGCTCCTCAGTTTATAAAGGAAACCCTAACAGATATGAACAATTTGATATCTTTCTGCACTATAATAGCAGATTAGGGGAGATTTTAACTCCCCTTTAACAGTTTTGGATAGATCCTCCAAGAAGAAACTAAACAAACAAATAATGGACTTAAACTTGACCCTAGAACAAATGGACTTGACAGACATCAAAAGAACATTTCATCCCAATAAAAATGAACATACATTCTTCTCATCAGCCCACAGATCATCTTCCAAAATTTATCATACCTTAGGACACAAGTCTAACCTCAGAAAATCTAGAAGAACAGAAATTATTCCTTGTATCTTCTTGGACCATCACAGAATAAAAATTGAACTCAACAGCAACAGTAATCTTCATTCTTAAATGAAGACATGGAAACTAAATAACCTTATGGTGAATGATAGCTGAGTCAAAGATGAGATTAAGAAGAAAATCACTTAATTTGGGGAACAAAATGATAATTAAGACACAAATTATCAAAACCTGTGAGACACTGCAAAAGGAGTCCAAAGAGGGAAATTTTTAGCATTGGAAGCATTCATCAAGACAACAGAAAGAGAGGAAGTCAACAACCTAATGGGGCATGTCAAGCAACTGGAAAAGGAAGAACATGCCAACCCCAAACCCAGCTGAAGAAAAGAAATAACCAAAATTAGGGCAGAATTAAATGAAACTAAAAACAAAAGAATCATTCAGAAGATGAATGAAACAAAAAGTTTGTTTTTTTGAAAAGATTAACAAAATTGATAAACCTTTGGATAACCTAACCAGAAACAGAAAAGTAAAATTTCTAATATCACCAATCAGAAATGATAGAGGAGAAATAATGACACCTCAGAAATTACAAAAAAATCCTCAATGTTTACTACAAAAAATCTATTCTCAGAAAGATGAAAATCTGGAGGAAATGGACCAATATGTAGAAGCATGACACCTTCCTAAACTCAAACAGAACAAATTAGAAATTTTAAATAGACCTAGATCAAGTACTGAAATAACATCAACCATATGAAATCTCCTAAAAAAGAAAAGTCTATGACCAGATGGCTTCACATCAGAATTCTACCAAACCTTTAAAGAGGAACAAGTACCTATATTACACAACCTTTTCCAAAACATAAATAAAGAAGGAATACTTCTCAACACATTCTATGAAGCAAACCAGGAAATGACCCAACAAAGAAAGTAAACTATAGACCAATGTCATTAATGAATATTGATGCAAAAATATTCAATAAGATTCTAGTACACAGAATTCAACAACACATCAAAAATATTATACACCATGATAAAGTTAGTTTTATCCCAAGGTTACAAATTGTTTCAACATACATAAATCTATAAATATAATACATCACATAAATAAAATTTAAAAAAAGACCATATGATTCTCTCAATTGATGCAGAAAAAGCTTTTGATAATATCTAGCCTTGTTTCATGATTAGGACACTTAAGAAAGTAAGCTTAAATGGGTCATTTATTAAACTGATAGATGCCATATATAGCAAACCTACAGCCAATATCATATTGAATGGAGTAAAATTAAAAACATTTCCAATCAGATCTGGAACTAGGCAAGGATGACCATTGTCTCCACTGCTATTCAACATGGTAATGGAAGTCTTAGCCATCTCAATCAGGGAAGATAAGGAGATCAAGGGTAACCAATGGGGTCAGAGGAGATCAAATTCTCACTCTTCACTAATGATACAATCTTATACCAGGAAAATCCCAGGGACTCAACTATAAAACTCTTAGAAGTGAACAAGGAATACAGCAGCATCTCAGGATACAAAACCAATACTTGAAAATCAATAGCTTTTATATATACTAACAATAGGCAAGCCAAAAAAATAGTCAAGGACTATTCCTTTTACAGTAGTGCCAAGGAAGATGAACTATCTGGGAATTTACCTGACAAAGGATGTGAAAGATCTCTATAAAGACAACTATGAAACTCTGAGAAAAGAAATAGCTGAAGATGTTAACAAGTGGAAAAACATACCATGCTCAAGGCTGGGAAGAATCAACATTGTTAAAATGTCCATACTACCCCAAACAAGATGCAGATTTAATGCAATCCCTATTAAAGCACAATTGTCATACTTTAAATAACTTGAAAAACCAGTACTTCATTTTATATGGAATCAGAAAAAACCTTGAATATCAAATACATTACTCAGAAATAAAAACATATCGGGGGTATCATGTTATCAGACTTCAGGCTACACTATAAATCTATAATGATCAAAACAGCATGGTACTGGCACAAAAACAGAAAGGTAGATTTATGGGACAAAATAGAGAACCAAGAGATGAACCCACTTATCATCATTTGATACTTTGATAAGCCTATCAAAAACATTCACTGGGGGAAAGATTCCCTATTTAATAAATGGTGCTCAGTGAATTGGCTGGCAACCTGTAGAAGACTGAAACTAGACCCCTCCCACCTTTCACCATTGACAAAAATTGATTCTCACTGGATAAAAGATTTAAACTCAAGACATGAAACAATAAAAATACTAGAAGAGAGTGCGGGGAAAACACTTGAAGAAACTGGTGTGAGAAAATATATTATGAGGAGGACCACCCTAGAAATTGAAGCAATACTGATCATGAAGGGATGCTGGATATTATCAAAAGCTTTTTCTGCATCAATTGAGAGAATCATATGATCTTTCCTTTTTAATTTGTTTATGTGCTGAATTACATTTATAGATTTACGTATTTTGGGGGTTTTTTGTTTGTTTGTTTGCTTGTTTTTATTGAATCATAGCTGTGTACATTAATTCAATCATGGGGTACAGTGTGTGGGCTTCACATACAATCTGAGATATTTTCATCTGCCTGATTGACATAACATTCATGAGATTTCTCATTTACTGTGTGAAAACATTTTTGATCAGCATTTAGAAGTTTTCTCCTGACCCTTCAAATATTCACCTCAAGTGTGATCTCACCCTTTATCCTCTATCCCCCCACACTCTTCCTCCCCTTCCCTCCATCTCCCCTTTCCCCATCCTCGTGTGCAATAATTGGGTTGTAGCCTTCACTCGAAAGATATAAATTTGCTTCATATTAGGGGTATATACATTGGATACTTTTTCTTCCGTTCTAGAGATACTTTTCTAAGGAGAACATGTTCCAGCTCCATCCATGTAAATATGAAAGAGGAAAAATCACCATCTTTCTTTAAGGCTGCATAATATTCCATGGTATACATGTACCACAATTTACATACAGTGGTTTTGATTTGCATTTCCCTGATGATTAATGGTGTCGAGCACCTTTCCACTTACTTTATGGCCATTTTAATGTCTTCTTTGGAGATATGGCTATTCAGCTCTTTTGCCCATTTATGAATTCAGTTATTTGTTTTTCTACTATTAAGTTGTATAAGTTCTTTATAAATTTTGAATATTAACTTCTTATCAGATATAAGGTTTGCACATATTTGTTCCCAATTTATAGACTGTTCTTATATTTTGGTAATTGCTCCCTTTGCTATTATAAGGTTTTTTGTTTGATGTAGTCTCACTTACTTATTTTTGGTTTTTTGACCTGAGTGACTAGTGTGATATCCAAAAAATCATTGGCAAGACCAATGTCCAGGAGTTTTTCTCCTATGTTCTCTTTCTGGAGTTTTATCATTTTTTGTCATATATCTAGATATTTTATCCATTTTAAGTTGATGTTAGTGTATGTGTAAGATGAGAGTCCAATTTCATTCTTCTCCATGTGAAAATCTAGTTTTCCCAGCACCATTTTGAAGAGACTTTTCTTTTTCCATTGTGTCCTCTTGGTGCCCTTGTCAAAAATTAGTTGACTGTTCATGTTTAGATTTATTTCTAGGCTCTCTATATTGTTCCACTGGTCTATGTGTCTATTTTTATGCCAGTACCATACTGTTTTGATTACTATAACTTTGTAATATCAGGACATGTGATGCCTCCAACTTTTTTTGAAACTTACTGAGACTTGTTTTATCTTCTAATACATGATCTATCCTAAAGAATACTCCATGTACACTTGAGAAGAATATGTATTCTGCCATTAGATTATATGTCATATAGATATCTGTTAGGTCTACTTGGTTTATAGTGTTTTTTAAGTTGTCTACTTTCTTGTAATCTTATGTCTATGTACAAAGTAGGGTGTTGAAGATTCTAGTTATTATTGTTGAATTATCTCTCTTCCTTCAATTCTCTCAGCTTTTGCTTCATATATTTTAGAGATCTGTGTATTTATAATAGTTATATTTTCTTTTCTTTTCTTTATTTCTTCCTTTTTTTTTTTTAGAGACAGAGTCTTACTTTATCACCCTCAGTAGAGTGCTGTGGCATCATAGTTCACAGCAACCTCCAACTGAGCTTAGGTGATTCTCTTGCCTCAGCCTCCCAAGTAGCTGGGACTACAGGCACCGGCCACAATGCCTGGTTATTTTTTTGTTGCAGTTTGGCCAGGGCTGGGTTTGAACCCACCACCCTTGGTATATGGGGCTGGTGCCCTACCCACTGAGCCACAGGTGCCACCCAATTATTATATTTTCTTGTGGGTTTGATTTTTTTTTTTTTTTTGCAGTTTTTGGCTGGGGCTGGTTTTGAACCCACTACCTCTGGCATATGGGGCTGGTGCCCTACTCCTTTGAGCCACAGGCACTGCTCTGGGTTTGATCTTTTACCGTTATAAAATATCCTTCTTTGTGTCTAGGAACTTTTTTTCTTAAAGCCTGTTTTGTCTGATTTTAATAGCTACACCAGCTCTCCTTTAGTTGCTATTTGCATAACTATGTCTTTTTTACTTTTAACCTATTTGCATCTTTGAATCTAAAATGTGATTTTTGTAGACAGCATATAATTGGATCATGTTGTTTTATCTATTCTTCTGATTTATGCCTTTTGATTGGCATATATAATCCACTTATATTTAATATAATTAGTGATACAGTAAAATTTACACCTGCTTTTTAATTTTTCTATATGCCTTCTTTTTTCTTCCTCTGCTCCCCATTAATGCCTATTTTTGTGTGAAGCAAATATGTTCTAATGCATTTTAATTACCTTGCCATTTCTTTTATTATATATTTTTAAATTATTTTCCCAGGGGATTGCAATTAACATCTTACTTTATAACAATCTAGTTTGAATTAATATCAACTTAATTTTCATAGGCTACAAAAACTTTTCTCCATGTAGCTCTGTTCCGTCCCCCTTGATTTGTGTTATTGTTGTGTTATTGTTATCCTACAAATTACATCTTTTTACATGATAAATGCATCAGTGCAATTTTACAATTTTTGCATTATGTAGTTGTCTTATAAATGATATAAGAGAAAAAAGAATTACAAACATAAAACATATTTATACTGTCTTTCGTATTTACCTATAAAGTCTCTTATTTTTTCATGTGAATTCAATTTACTCTCTTATAACTCTTCATTTCACCCTAAAGGTCTTCATTTAGTATCTCTTACAGGGCAGGCCTACTGGCAACAAATTTAATCCATTTTCATTTCTCTAAGAATGTCTTCATTTCCCTTACATTTTTGAGATATAGTTTTGCTAGACATAGAAGTCTTGGTTGACTTTTTCTTTTGGTAGTGTGACTATGTCCATCAATTGTTTTCTGTCTTTATTGTTTCTGATTATGGAGCTATTAATCTTACAGAGGACCACTTATATGAGATGAGTCACATCTCACCTGTGGCTTTTAAAATTCTTTCTTTGTTGTTGTCTCTGGATGGTTTTATTATGATGTGTCTGGATGTGGATCACTTTCAGTTTATATTACTTGTAGTTTATGGCTCTTCTTTAATGTGTATGTTATTTGTTTATTTTAATCAAATTTGGAAGTTTTCAGCTATTATTTCTTCAAATGTTCTTTTGATTTTTTCTTTCTTCTCTTTATGGGAATCCCTATCAGGGTTTAGGCAGTTGGTTGTATTCTCAGTTCTTGGTGTGCTCTTGACTAAAGAATAATCAGACTCACCAAAGCAAGGCAAGCTTGAAACAAGTTATATTGAGGAAGAGGAAGATAAGTTTACAAGCAAAAGCAAGATACAGATTTACAGAGCAAGATAACATGTGCCATAGACAATCAACAGGCCCCCTTTCCATAGACAAGAAAATAAGACTGTGGTATTGGTCTGGGTTGTTTTATACTATCTGAATTGACCCCTCCTTGTCATTCAGCTATTACCATGGAACCACTTTGATGGACATTTAAGTACATGATAATTAGCCCCCAAAACACTTTTTAAATCCTATTGTACCTGGGCTACCTGGCCAGGGTGTTCCTCCTTCCCCTAGGTGTGATAGTTGCTCTGGATAGGATTAAAGTGGGGCAGCACTAAGATAGAGCTGCCCTTGTCCTTCTCCCTGGGCCAGGTGGGGCAGTTGCCCCAGGCAGCCCCCAGACATAGTACCCAGTCTGTCCTTTTCCCCTAGCAGAGCCAGAATTCTATCTACCCCAGTATGTGTATGTCATACTCTTGATGGTGTCACAGATGTCTCTGAGGCTCTGTTCATTTTCCTTCATTCTTTTTTCTTTCTGGTCCTCAATTATATATTTTCAATTGACCTATCTTCTATTTCCTCTGCCTTTACTAATATTGAACTTTTCAATTCCCACACTTTTATGTGGCTCTTTGTGTGTGTGTGTGTGTGTGTATGTATATATATATATATATATATATATATATATATATATATATATATATATGTGATTTCTATGTGTTTATTGATATTCTCTTCAGAGGAGTTATTCTCATATTTTCCTGTAGGTCTTTAGATATGGTTTCCTTTAGTATTTTGGATAAATTTATAATAGTACTGCTGAAAGTTCAGCATTTGTTCCCCAAAGCCACATCAGAGAAAGAGAGACAAGTGATTTGAAGAGAAGGAAAGAGTTAATTTGCTGGCAAATGAGGAAGCTGGCCAACTCAGATCTCAAAAATATCAGCATCTTCCTTCTGAGCTGAAGTACAGAGCTTTTAAAGATTCTGACTAATCCCATAATCCCATCTTGAGCTAAGACAATCTTGAGGCCTCTGCCTGGATTCATCCCATCTGCAACTAAGATGATCGTGTGAACTTCAGCCTTCTCTTGAGCCATCTCCTATGGCACAAAGAGCAAAAGACATTGGCCTGAGGCAGCAATATAGGTTTTATTTCTCCAAAACAAGAGTAAGAGAGTTTTGAAGAGACAAAAAAAATTTTTACCCTTTTTATTTTTCTCCAAGCCATTCTCTGTTACAATAGTTCATTTAAATTCTTAGTCTATCCTTTTCATACTTTAGTTTTCCATAGACCTTTTAACATAAGTTGTCTTGGAGCTAATAGTTTCTTCCTTGGATTTCTCTTTTTTTAATAGATCATTCTAATACAAAATACGTATCAGGTTAATTCACTGGAAAATTGTCATTGTGGGACAGATGCAATCATACTAAAATCTTTAACATTTGATGATGTTTATCTATCAGGTCTATAACTAATCATTGGTAGAAGTCAGAGATATTATCTACAGTTTCTTAAAGCTCTTGGTGTATCTCTTATATTATACAAGTTAGGTAAGGCCATCTACCTTACCACCTGTTTACCTTTTGAATGACTGTAATACCTTCATCTGTTTTCAGGAGAATTTATTAATCACGAGGTTGGAAAATCTGTACTTCTTTTGCTCATTATGTCTTAATAATTATAAATGTCTAGATTTGAAAGAAGGTGTGTCTCAGTGAAGAAAATTTATAAGAATACCTTGTTGCATTTTGTGCTTTAATGTTACAATTTGAGATCAGAATATTTGTACACAACAAATAATGAATAATAAAATACTGTACAAAGACAAAAAAATAAAAAATATATTCTCAGTCGAGTAAACTCAATGTTTGGATATAGTCAAGAACAGTTTTCATTACCGCTTCTTTTTCTATGTATGGACCATACTTTCTTGTTTTTTTGGATGCCTTGTAATTTTTTGTTGAATAGTATAATATGGAATCTCTGGAATTCAAATCAAATCTATCCTCTCATCCTCCCGTCTAGTATTTGGTGTTATTTCTGTTTGTCACAATTATTGTTGTTGCTAACTTTTCTGTTTATTGCTTAGTGACTTTTCCTGATCTATTTCTGTAAAGTTTGCATTCTTTGTTGGATGTGGCAACTGAAGTTTCTGCTAGTTAGCTTGGTTGTCAGTAATGATTGAACAGAGGTTTTCTTAAAAGTCTTGAACCAGTAAGTCTTCTGGCCTTTCTCAAGGGGCCCTGCATGTACTGTGCACATGTGGAGAACACCATCAACTCTCTGATAGCAAGTTTACTTAGCTTTCATTCTGTGCTTGCACAGATCTTCAAAGTCATCTAGAGGTTAACGGATTCTCAGGTCTTTTCTGGACATTCATATAGCTCTGTGTGTGTGTGTCCTTCTAGATTTCCAGGAATGTGTCAAAGTTTTTCAAAGCATTCTGGGAGCATCTCATTCCCAAGCATATCCTATTAAGTTTTTTTGGTCAGTTTCTTCTTAGTTCCAACTGCTACCATTGCCTTAGACAATTGCAAAATGAAACAATTGCTGCTGATTTTCTCCCCACAAATGTCCCTGGGGGTAAAAGCTGTTCTCAGTGAACAAGCTCTGACTCAGGTCAAAAAAAGACAAATTCTGTGAATGGAGGTTTCCATGGATTTGACAACAGGTTAAATAGTGGTACTTTTCTGGGGATAAAGCATTTGGGGAGCTCAAATCTGTTTTTCCTCTGAGTGGCTGCTAGGCTCCTGGTTTTCACAGCCATTCCAGGGCTGAGGAGAAGGAGATGGAAATAAAGTAAGTTTAAAAGTCACAAGTCTTACCATTCTTAGTAAGATTCAACTGTTTTTCTTGGATAAATACCCTTCAGATTGCTGCAATCCTTTGGTTAATATCCATAGTTCTGAACAAATTGATTTTGATAATTTTTGCTAAAATTTGCACTGCTTTTATGAAGAAGTACGTTTTAAGTAGTCTAATCTGCCAAATTGGAAATTCTTTGCCTCTTCTTTTTATCTTCTCTTATATTTATCTGTCATTTAGGGTGATAGGAAATGTTAGCCAAACTTACACACTGATGTACATCTTACTGATGTAAGACAAAATATTTCTACACTATATAATGACTAGATCACATTTCTTCTATTTTCTTCTGCATGAATCTTCTTTCTTCTGGTTGCCTCTGCTAGTAAGGATATGACAAGTGTTTTGTATAAATAAAAATATGTTAATAAAAGTCGAGATACTCTAATTTTGAGGAAATAAAGAACACCTTTCAAACAGCACAACTACCACCACCACCAGTCATGTTGGAACATAGGCGAGACTTGTATTACTGTGCAACTTTTTAAAAATAGGAACTTTCCTTAAATAAGAAATAAGACATTCTTTTTGACTATTGTCTAGCATATCCAGGGCCACTGAATCTCATTATGCGAAAATTTAACATTGTCAGTTTAAGAGCAGAAGATTCAGATGGTCCTAAAGATTTATTTCTATACCTTGTGGTTATCTAGCACGGAAGTGGCTGACCAGGTCTGATTTAGCTCAGAGGAAGACAAGATCACAGGCTGAGCTCTGAGGCTTCCACTTGGTTTCAAATCTACTTCATTTACCAGGAAGCTCCATTGTAATAGAGTCACCTATATGTTCTCTGCCTCCTTTTCCTAAAAATATGAAGAGTGTATGAGGTTGGGGTATTCCACTCAAATGCTACAAAATACACTCAGATACCACTCATATACTCCTATATGCCTGCCCTAAGCACATATCTCAGGGAACTATGTCATTTTGATACTTCTGGGCTTGCATATTTTTCCCACAAATAACCTTATTTTACAAATACGCTCCATGGCACTAGTGGGGCCTGTGTCTATGCTCCACTTACATGATACTAATTATAAGAACTAAACAAATTTGTAATGAGGTTGGGTATTGTCCAAATTCATCTTAATAAACTCAAGGCAACATTTCTCAAGCATCTAATCTTCACTTCTCAAACATGTAATTTCTGCCTTTTCTTTTTCGTGGCTTTGAACATGAAGACTCAAAGGCAAACCCCTCATTACTCTTATTAATTTCAGACCAGTGAGTTTGTCACTGTAGTAAAGCTGTCACAGAGGAGAATGAAAGCTGTAAAAATGTTCCATGAACAACAAGGCACGTGAATAAGTACTGAGATCGAGCATAACAAAGTTGCTTATGTAGGTCAGCGGTCCCTTCCATTGATGTGAAGCAGTAAACAAAATTATGGCAACTCGGAAGGCTTAACGGTTGGTTTTAATGTTTGACTCTTTTCCTTTTGTAGATCTCTCTCTCACTTACCATGTTTTAGTTAATACTGTAACAGACTGAGTCCCCTTCTCGTTTCTTGCTCTGTGGTTGTGTACATGTGCACTTATGCAGGACTAGATGGGAAGTCATGTCCTCAGTCCAAAGATGTACGAAGGGCTGGGCATGGCGGCTCATGCCTGTAGTCCTAGCTCTTTGGGAGGCCCAGGTAAGACGATCACTTGAGCTCAGGAGTTCATGACCAGCCTGAGCAAGAGTAAGACGCCATGTCTACTAAAAATAGAAAAACTAGCTAAGTATTGTGGCAAGTGCCTGTAGTTCCTGCTACTTGGGAGGCTGAGGCAAGAGGATCACTTGAGCCCAAGAGTTTGAGGTTGTTGTGAGCTGTGATGATGCCATAGCACTCTACTCAGAGTGACAGAGTTAGACTCTGTCTCAAAAGCAAGCAAGCAAACAAACAAAGATGTATGAAGGTGGCCGTAGCATCCTCACAGAGAGGTGTGGTGGGGTTGCTTGAAACCTCCAGCAGGACAGACTCCTAACTGTGTTCTATTATGAGCAAATTTTCCAGCTAAAACATTTGGTCTTCAGTACCTCTCCAAATCTGATGAAGATGCCACAGTAAGAAACAGTTAATATCTTCACTCCTGCCTTGGGAGTTAAACAATTAAACGTGGCATGTCTTACCGTGGTGTTTTTAATGAAAGAAAAATCTTTGTGATACAAGGAACTGACATTTATTGAAAGCTTTCTATGTGTCATACACTCTTCAACATTCTAGTATTGTATCTTCAAAATAGCCCTGCAAAGTGTGTTTTATTTCCCATATTTTCTATTATGGAGATTAAAAATCAGAGCTATTGACACATTACCTGTAGTTTCACAGCTAGAAAAGGTTGAACCAATATTTTAAAAATGCCACCCAGATTTGCTTAGCTGTGAAACCAAGCAGTTGTCACTATCTTATGCTAAACGGTAGACACCAACCACTCACAGCAAGGCCATCAGACACTCATCTGAGTTAACAACCCCAAAGTGACACCAACTTGTAGGGGTTTTAATCTCCTCGTTCTAATTGTACAACTTGAAGAAATGAGGGATAGAAAACGTGTTCTTTAATTCCTGATAACACAAAATGCTTAAAATAAGAGAGCAGTGTGATAAAGTGTCCTTGGGGAGGACCTTAAAGGCAAATCCATTAATAGGTCATGATAATCTTTAAGAACTCCTGTGACTTAGAGCAGACTTCTCCCTTATAGTGAGAGCAGGCAGGCTTGTTCTGCTTGCTAATTATGCCTCTCCCATTACTTTTTATGTAACTAAAAGACTTGTTTGATAGCCTTCAAAGATATACTGAAGCCATCAGGAGATTATTAATATCCCAGCCCTGGGTGTTCGAGACGCTCCTGCTGGTATCCTATCTTGGAGTCCCACTGGTATTGACTTAGCTCCTTAATCTCCTAATTAAAAGGCAATTTCAAATAATGTTGCACAGCTGGAGGCCTCAGGGATTGAGGCTTACCTGAGGGGAATAAAGGAAGGAGTGGAGTTTCTCTTTGTGAATCAAAGTTTAGACTGACATCTAATCAATAAAACAAAATGTCAAATATTACCATGTATAACTAGCAGATCAAAACCTGATTTTTGTTTGCAAAGCATAGAAAAGAAATACCTGTTGTAAATTCTTTGAGTTCCTCACTCCTCATCTGTCTGGATTCCATCCTAACTGGATAATACTCAAGCTGCCAGAAGGACAATTGAAGCCCATTCCTCAATAATGAGAAAATAGAATGTGTCTATGTTGAAACCTCTATTCTCACTCTAATGATCTATTTTTAGTTAATGGTCACAGTCTTCATTAATGATCATTAATTAAAGTGTTAGTTCAGTTGTGAATATAGCAAATTTGAAGTGTCTAGGGATAGTCAAGGGGGAGTTTCCAGACAGTACTTTGATACATGCACAGGGAACTCAGGACTCCAGGAACCTCTGATACCGGTGAGGGACTTATATAAGCATGGATGTTATTTTGGAGACAAATTATGCATGTGGAACCACTTAGTGTATGGGATGGCCTCTTCCACTATAGCCTTATTAATGACCTCCACCATGTATCCTGACTGTTACCTCTATAATTTATTCACCAATACAGAAAACCCCACACTTCCAAAGCTTCACTAAGCTTAGTTTTATGTCTGAACGCAATAACTCGGTGCCTGTGGCTCAGCAGGCTAGGGCGCCAGCCACATACACCTGAGCTGGCGGGTTCGAATCCAGCCCGGGCCCGCCAGACAACAATGACGGCTGCAACCAAAAAAAAAAAAAAATGTCCGGGCGTTGTGGCGGGCGCCTGTAGTCCCAGCTACTTGGGAGGCAGAGGCAACATACTCGCTTGAGCCCTGGAATTGGAGGTTGCTGTGAGCTGTGATGCCACGGCACTCTATCCAGGGTGACAGCTTGAGGCTCTGTCTCAAAAAAAAAAAAAAAGAAAAAAGAAAATACCATGAAAGCTGTTAACCAGTTTGATGAAAATATTTCAAATTGTATACAAAACCAGCACATTGTACCCCATGATTGCATTAATGTACACAGTTATGATTTAATTTAAAAAATTCACTAAGTGTAGTTTTGTCTGAATGTTTTTATCTTCTTTCCCTGCTATGTAAACTCTTACTTATCCTCCAAAGATCAGCTTAGATCAACTTCCTTTGTGAAGTGGTTCCCCAAATACCATTCTTAACCCAAGCAGAACGGACCCTTCTTTTTTCTATTCCCATGTCTAGTGTATCCTTCCATCAGGGCATTTGTCACATTCCATTGTCCCTGGTGTGGACTTCCTGAAGGTCTGGCCCTTTAGCTTCTGCCCATACTCCTTTCTGTACGAGCGAGGGCTAGTCTGGGCTGACATCCATATTCAGACAGGTCTCCAAGCGCCAACTCCTTTCAGCAGAAAGGAAAAGACCTAATCAGTCCTCTCAGCAAGATTCACCCCACTCCTGTCCAGCACTTAGAATAGTCCCAGCCAATGGTCATTCCTGAAATAGTAAAGTTATTGAAGACATGTAAGTATACTCTTATTTTGAAAACAGAAAAGTCAACAAAAGTACAATCTAGTGATTGTTATAATATTCAAATGTTTTTTGTTTCTTTTTTTTGCAATAGACTCTCACTATATCACCCTCAGTAGAGTGCTATGGCATCATAGCTCACAGCAACCTCAAACTCTTGGGCTTAAGCAATTCTCTTGCCTCATTCTCCCAAGTAGCTGGGACTACAGATGCCCACTCCAACACCCAGCTGTTTCTTTGTTGCAGTTGTCATTGTTGTTTTAGCTGGCCCCAGGCCGGGTTCTAACCCTCCAGCCTGGTGTATGTGGCTGGCACCATAACCACTGTGCTAGGGCACTGGATTGCCTTCTAATGTAGAAACTCTTTTTTTGGAGAAGTAATTCTGAAAATGATCTTAAATTTATTTTGTTTTCTATATTTACATCTTCAGCTAAGCTAGGATTTTTAAACAATAGAAGAAGTTAAAGTCAATTCTCCTGGGATATTTTATTTTTGCCTTGTTTTGTTGTGCTTGAATTTATTTCCCTCCTACGCCACTGCAACTTATCAACCCTGAGGTTTATGTCTATCCCACTGGCCCTCACTTTAGGGGCAGCCACATTTCAGGAATTATGTGTTTTCTATAATAGGTCAAATCTCTTTTATACCTCCACAGTCAATGTATTTGAGTTCATGAAGCTCTCTTTGAAGTCAGTTTGAATCTCACATTTGGGAACAAGAAATAAGAAAAGAAGGAAAAAATAAACTGCAGCTCTCGGCATAAAACTCATTTAAAAACTTACACCTTCCTATGCCTTTGGTTCTAGCAAAATTATGAGATAAATAATTAGGGATGACGAACATTTTTAATGTGTTTCTTAGTCATTCATCGGTCTCTAATCATCAGAGAAATGCAAGCCAAAACCACCTTGAGGTAATCACCTAAACCCAGCAAGAATAGCCCCTATCACAAAGTCCCAAAGCTTCAGATGATGGCCTGGGTGTGGAGAGAAGGGAACACGTATACACTGTTGATGGGACCTCAAACTAACTCAGCCTTTTTGGAAAGAAATATTGAGGATTTGAGAATCATCAAGCAGCTAAAACTAGACTTTCCATTTGATCCCAGAATCTCATTACCCAGAAGGAAAAAAAATCATTTTACCATAAAGACATTTGAACTCAAATGTTTATAGCAACTTAATTCACAATCACAAAGATGTGGAATAATCCAAGTGCCCATCAACCCATGAATGGCTAAGTAAACTCGTGGTATATGTATACCATGGAATACTGTAAAGCCACAAAGAAAGATGGAGACTTCACATTTTTTGTATTTGCTTTGAAGAATTTGGAGAATATCCTCCAAAGTAAAGTACGGCAAGAATGGAAGAGCAAGAATTCAATGTATCCAATATTAATAAAAAAAACTAACAGATGAACAACTACATGCCCACATGAGAGAAAAACATATTTAAATTCAAGAAGGGGAGAAGGAGAACAGGGAGAGAGTGTGGTAAGCTCTCACCAATCAGGTACAATGTAAGGGTGCAGGGCACGCTTCCTGGGTGAAGGGCTCACCTGAAACTTGGACTTTACCTAACAAACGCAAACAATGTAACCTAACTGTGTGTACCCTTATATCACTCTGAAATTTTAAAAAAATTGTAAGATCAAGAATTTCTTTACAGTTACCTTGTTATTTTAGAATGAGTCCTGCACTTAAGGACGTCTACTTTTTAGAGAGTTAAAATAAGCTATTTAAGTAGTTGGTTTTTACCTTTTGAACAAGTTTTGCTAACATTTAGGTATCAATTATATTTATTTTACTTTTGTCAGCCCCTTATTTCAAGGGTTTTTTTTTTCTGTGTAATGGTTTTTTCCTCCGTTTAAGTCAGAATTTTTTTAATATTTCCACGGCAGGGGTTAAAATAGTGTGATCACTTGAACGTAAGAAGTTATTAAATGTGAATAGATGAATTGATTTGTTTAAAAGACTCCGGAAACATTTGAATGGTTTCTCAGCTGACCATTGGTTTTCAGCGACAAATAAAATTTGTTAAGAATTCTGTGCCATTTTTTGCTCTTGTGCACTGGAGCACAGTAAGCGTCTTTGCAACACACATGCATACCCACCATCAACCACATCAGACATTCGCTTGTATGCAATGATTTATAAGGACTTTGTTATTTTTGCTAAAAAGGAGTTGGTACATTGTACCCATCTTTATGTAGATGAACGGCTGAGTCCTAGCTTCTTCCTATAAAGAAAGCCTGTGGGTACAGCCTAAAGGAGCTGTGTAATGAGGAAATTTGTGACAATGTGGGCATAGGCAGTCTGGCATTAGGACCCATAGAAGGAAATGCTACACGGAGCGTGACAGTGAGTATTATTTCCTAAAGCTTCGGCACCTTGGGATCTAGTGGCCAGCCTCCCTCAAGTGGCTTCTAAGCAGTAGGCTTTGGCAAGGAGCCTCAAAGAAAGAATAAGTCCCTAAAGACTGAAGGTTAAGAGAAGACTCAAATACAAATATGTGCCAAATTTATCTGGCACAGACCAGCGATCATTACAGATGAGATATTTTGATGATGATAGGTAATCTCTATGCTTCCCACCCATCCAGGTATCTGATGATCAGTTTCTGCTTGTGCTCTTACAATTATGTACATGGCAACTAAGAACCACTGAGTTGAAATGAACTTATTTGTACCCACAGTCTGTGCAGGCCTGGGATCAATCAAGATCTGGACGTATGTCCAAATTGCAGTGAGTCTCCGTATCTTGGGTCTGGCCCAAACTGAAATCTTAGTGTTGGATTAGTTGGCCTTTGATATCTCTTGTTAGATATTTTTGGACTCAAGAAAATTCTTTAATTCAAATTTGGATATTAATTTAAGCTTCTAAAAACCTATCAAAAAGACCTATTGGGAATTATCAATCCTGACCTTTAGTGGTGGGAACAGGGTATGGAATGAAGGAAGAGACCGTCCATTTCCATCTTGCTCAGACCCACGGGGGGATTGTGTTCTGGACTGGCTGTCACACTCATGAGGACTATTAACACACAGGGACTGGCATGATGCCAATAAGGATGGTGTGCCACATGAACCATGCCAGGTGGAAGACCTGGGGCCATGTTCATTACTGCCAAATAGTTCCAGGACCGCCATACTTCCGATCTGTCCTTGCTGAGCTTCTTGCCCATCATGAAAGACTCAGCTTGAAAGTTTCCACACTTGCTGGTCAGGCTGGCTCCTTCTTCAGTCCCACCTACCCCACTGTTTCTCGAGTTCCTCTCCCTGACTCACCTACCCAGATCTCTCCCCAGGGTCCCTCTGGAGCTCTGCTTCCTACTCTCCACAGAACACTCTAGGTCAGCACGTCCCAAAGTGTGTGATCGCAAAACACATTAACAGTTAAGCTGACAAGCCAGTGGATCCCTGAGAGAAAGCTCAGAACTCAGTCCACACCTTCACTAAACTTAGAAATGACCTCAGCAAATTAGGTCCTCACATCTGGTTTCTTTCTAGATTTTACTTTCAGCACAACTCCATATAAAATTTCATTTCTCGGAGGTACAAAACAGCAAAGAGAAAATAAAGCATAGACTTTCTGTTGCTTGTTCTTTTGTTTTAGAAATAAGGCCTCATCTTCTCTTTGACATACTCCATCTTTTTCCTTTTCTGATTTAGGCACCACCTAAGAAATGCAAGACTCAGTTTTTTATTAAAAGTTTCATTTTTTAGCCAGAGATACACAGAGAATAAGTTTATGTACTACTTATGTTTCCTGTCCAGTAGGAAATGAATAACATTACAAATACATGCTGGATTTATCTGACACAGAGCAGCATCATTACAGATGAGACATATTAATGATGATAGAGAACCTGTATGCTTCCCGCCCATTCATTCCTGCACCCAGTGTTCAGTTTCTGGCATTCTCAGTATGGCATAAACTCCACACAAGCACATTGTTGCCTAACAGTGACTATGTACAGTGCTTAGGGTTTTCTTACATACAATGCAGTGTATATCAAAAAGTCAATAGAATTATTATGGCTATAGTACACTCATTCCACAGGATGTCGTTTGAAAGACATTGCCCTAGGATGTTCATATTCATTCACATAATTTCAGTCGCCATTTTCCAAGCCACTATTCAGATACCCTCTACAAAACTTTTCCTTGCTAATGCTGTCGAACTGCACACAATTTTGTGTCTCCACGATTCATGCAAGTGCTCATTATGCCTGTGTGAAAGCAAAGATGGGAAGAAGAGAGGGGGCAGGGAAGCTTACCAAATCTTGCAGCATTTCTGTAAATGTAATGTCTGTGATAAAAGGGAACATTCGCAAACTCATTTGGCATAAAACTTCTTGTTCAAATCAAAATATAGATGTTATCGAAGTTATTGTTAAGAGTCAGTAGTAGTAAAACAGGCTTTTAAGTGCTATTTTGTAAGCAGGAAATGTGCTTTTGTTAAAAAACAGACTCTGAAACTACAAAAATAGATACTAAGATGCTAAAATAGTTATTAAAATAAATACTATGATTACACATAGTCTAGGCATGCTTTTCTGCTACACTTAGAATTTTACAAATTCTCAATTTATTTTCTGATTTTTCCCCATTTTGAGGTTTCATTGTTCCTGCTATTAAAACATCTAGTCTGCTTAGTGAAGTGAGGTGGGCTGGGGAGGTTGGTGGGGTTTTGTTAGGCCACAGTGTGGGTGCCCTGTTGTTAGTTTTGATCATTACCTGATTATGAGCTTTATGTCTGCACCTTTGGGGCCTAAATATAACCTAGAGCTGCTCCCTGGTTCACAGAGAGTCTGTAGTTTGTACCCAGAGTTTGTTTATTATACATTATAGGGGGTAAGTGATTTTGAAGTAACTACTGATAGGAGTTACTATCGCTATTGTCGTGAGTAATGTCACTTATCTCTTAATGAGGACAGATAACCCTGCTATTGGTATAGTTTATGCTGGCTTTCAAGCAAACTTACGTTTCTCTCTTTTCTTACTCCCTGCCTTGGCTCTGAAAGTTTCAAAGAAAGCATGGAGAAGTCTTCCTACTCTGACTGGCTGATAAATAACAGCATTGCCGAGCTGGTTGCTTCAACAGGCCTCCCGGTGAACATCAGCGATGCCTACCAGGATCCGCGCTTTGACGCCGAGGTGAGGGGAGCCCTGTGGTTGCAGCTGTAGGGCTCCATCGTCGAACTTACATAGTCTGCTTTTTGAAGCAGAAAAGAGACATCGTACAGATTGACAGCAGTCCCCGAGTGTGCTGACCATTCTTTTGTTTCCTTCCCCTGTGGTCTGATTTTTAGAACTACCTACTGTTGACCGATAGAAAAACTTCCAAGAAGCTACTCTTACTTGTGGCAAAATGGCCATCCTCAGTCAGATGCTGTTTCAGGCTCGGGTTCATTTTACATTGAACTGTGAAATATTTAATACTAAAATGTGTAGATAGCAAAACTATTTCCCAGTAGATGCTAGAACTACCATATCTTTACAAATTGCTCCCAAGAAACTGTAAATTGGTTGGTGTTATTGTTTAATGTTAATTATCTACACACAGTGTGCTAATAGGCAGAAGCCAGCAAGACAATTTGAAAGTGTACATTCTAAAGGTGTATAGAATGTCATACAGGTAAATTTACACGAACTGATATACAGATAGATACATATTTAATACATATTCACGAAATGAAAAGTTTCATGTTTCAGATCACCCAGCTGAGCACCGGAAAGCAGCAGGAGCTTTCTGGTGAGGAAGGGTGCGGAGACGTGTGATGCAGGCCGTGCTGAGCAAGCATGAGGAGTCGGGGAACTGAACTGAGCCTAATAGGCTGAATGGCTGTAGTCAATGGGGCTGGAGAGGGAAGCGGGGGCCAGAACATCAAGAGACGTTGAAAGCTGCATTAAGAAGTTAGAATATCACCTTAGTCTGCTAGAATGGCTTTTGTTAAAAAGTCCAAAACAACAGATGTTGGTGTGGATGCAGAGAAAAAGGAATGCTCACACACTCTTGGTGGGATTGCAAATTACTATAAACTCTACAGAAAGAGGGAGGGCGACTCCTCCAAAAACTAAAGTAGACCTACCATTCAATCTAGCGATCTCAATACTGAGTACATATCCAAAGGAGAAGAAGACATTTCATCAAAAAGATACCTTCACTCAAATGTTTATTACATCACAACTGACAATTGCAAAGATGTGAATCAAGCCAAGTGCCCATCAATTTATAAACAGATTAACAAAAGTGGTATATGTATGTTATGGAGTACTACTCAGCCAAAAAAAGGATGACTTCAAGCCTTTTGCAGCAATTTGGATGGAACTGGAGACGATTAGCCTAAATGAAGTATCACAAAAGTGGAAAAATAAACACCACATTTACTGGCTACTAAAGTGAAAGTAACTGATGAGCACACGTGTGCACAAAGGAATGTAAAACAGTGGAAACCAAACAGGTGGGGAAGGAGCCAAAACCTACCTAATGGGTGGAATGAACACTAACGGGGTTATGGGCACACCGATAGCTGTGACTCGAGCATTGCTAAAGTGATCCATGCCACCAAAAACATTTGTGCCCCGGTAATAACTTGAAATTTAAAAAAAATAAGTTCGAGTATTTATCCTGAGCAGTGGAAAACCAGTGATTGAGTTTTAAATGAGAGAAGAGGCAGGGGTTGTACTTTAGAATGATCACACTGATTACAAAACAGAGGACAGGTTAGTTATAATAACTGAACACTTAATCCCTGGAAGCCTGAGCACTAGGGTCATCGTCCCTGTCTTACAGAGACTGAGAGCTGGTCTGCGGCCCTGGAGATGGACGAGGACTCAGTCCAACTCTCTCTCACCCTCCACAGACCTTACTCTTAATCCTGCCCTGTGCTGTCTCCCTTGTCAGTGGCAGAGACACCATGATGGCAGGGAGGCTGAGATCCAAGTCTGATTTGTAACTTCGGTCAGTTCCTCTTTGCAGATCTCTGCAGGGCAACCTTACATCCCCAAACGCAGCACCTCTCTGTAGTCGCCTGGAGTTCTCTTCCCCCAGGGTACATTTTCTCTGTATTTCCTATTCCTCCTGGAGATTTGATGCTGCTTGGAAACCCTTCCATGCACACCTGAGGTTCTGAGTTGGGTGCTATCCAGCCGCTTGCTTAGCTGCATTAATGCTGACCCCCTCTGGCTCTCTTCAGTTTCAATACATTAAACCTGAGCTCCGAGTTACCGTCCTTAGGGAAGTACACAGCGCAGAGTCCTGGAGTAATCTTCTAAGGAAGATCACCGCCAGCTTGGTTCTGTGACTGGTGCAGTGAAAATGACTTGCAGATGTCAACATTTGCATACTTTAGTGTTGTGACTTAGAACAGATTTTGTGAAGTTTTGCCTTTTGCTATGTTTCTCGCTCCTTGAGTTTAAAGAGAGAATACTGAAGAAATGAGTTCTACATACATAATTGTATTAAGAAATGTTGTCAGAATTGCATTACCATTAGTCATAACTGAACTTTGCTATGCAGAAAAATCGATTGTTGCAAAGGCAGCACATTTGATTAGACGTGGGGGGACGGTGACCATTTCATACCCCAGATTAGGGTGCTACATTTGGTATGAGTGGCTATTAGTCTGCTCTTAGCTTTGGACCATAAAGAGAGTCAGATTCCGGGGGAAAGAATCAAGAAAGTACACCATTGCTTTTCAAAAATTGGTTCATAAAATACGTGTAAAGGGGCTGGGCACAGTGGCTAGTGCCTGTAATGTTAGCACTTTGGGAGGCTGGGACCGGAGGATTACTTGACCAGCCTGAGCAAGAGAGAGGCCCTGAAAACAGAAAGATGAGCCGGGCATGGTAGGTCATACCTACAGGTCCCGGCTACTTAGGAGACTGAGGCAGGAGGATTGCTTGAGCCTAGGAATTTGAGGTGCAGTGAGCTGTAATGATGCTATTGCACTTCAACCTGGGTGCTAGATAGAGATACTGTCTCAAAAAAGCAAAAGAAAATGAACAAATATTTATATATACATATATGAATATACTATACACACACACACACATACCCCTCCATAGTTGAGCACCTCCATGCATTGACCTCCTCCTTAAATGGACCTAATTTTCATAGACCAGACATGCACCACATGTAGGTATCAGTACAGTGGGCCTCATTCCTTATGTTGACCACCTCCGTAGGATGACCTATTTGCTATAGTTTCTTGGGTGGTTAACTTACAGAGGTTCTTCTGTGTGTGTGTGTGTGTGTGTGTGTGTGTGAAGGTATAAAGAACACAATACAGTGTATACCTAGGTACACACCAGCAAGTTTAAGAAAAAGAACATGATCATTACATCTGAATCTTTGTATTGATCTTCCCTAATCTCACCTCTTTTATTTCCTCCCCTTCATTTCCTTTCCTTTTCTATATAGTTTCATTGACTATGTTTGAATCTCTGCCAAATACATTTTGCATGCCTCTGAACATTACATAAATTGAATAATCCTATATGTATCCTTCTCTGGCTTACTTTTTTTTTCTCTCACTAGTAACAGGCTATCGCATGGGTTGTATAAGCTTGTTAGTGTTCATTCATTTTCATTGCTGCAAAATATTCCATTTTATGAGTAGGCCTCACTTTGTTTGTCCACTGTCGTGTTAACGGACATTTGGATTCAGTATTTTACTTTTACACGTAGAACTGCAAGGACGTTGCTACGTGTCTCCAAGTGCTCAAGTCTAAGAGTTTCTCTAGAGTCTGTACCTGGAATGACATGTTAGATCATAACGATAAGCCTCTTTACCTTTGCCAAAGAATGAAAAATTAATGTCCAATCATTGTCCTTCTTTTCTTATGAAAAACAGCACATTTAGTAAACACAATTAATATATCAGGAATTCTTCTTGCTAATCTAACTGAGTGAGCTCGAATATATCATCTCCTTCTATCTACAGGCAGATTCTTACCACATCCCTTGCCGATTAGTGATACAGCCATGTTACATTTTCCTCCACAGATAGTCCAGTCCAGTAAGACGGGCCGCCCTGCTGATCTATAAAAACAATGTAGACTCTCAAGCAAAAAGGCAGAAGTTATTTCTGAGGGATCAGGCATAAAATTTGCACGCCCTGATCTAGTAGTTAGAAACAATGCTGTCGGAAGCCAGCAAATTATGATAGGTTAGGTAGGGACTATTTCATGAAGTCATTTCTTTCCTTATAATAAAGCATGAACATAGACCATCATTATTTCCCGACCTTTCACCAAATGCTTTCTATCTGCCACCCAGCTAATACTGGATTTTAAATGCAAATCTGAAGATGCATCGGACCCTAATTTTAACATGTTCTCTCTGAAGTTCAAAGTTACCTTATGTTTCCCCTCCCATGCTGAAAGAAAAATTTGAACGTGGATATGTCCTGCAGATTGCGTATGTGTGAGAGTGTGTATGTGTGTTATATATCATACCAGGATATGCAAAATTATTTATCTATTTAGGGTTCTTCTGTCCTCAAGTCTACTTTGCCTCAGGGATAGTTGGCAACTGTGTTAATAATGAACAGACTCATTAATAAGTTAATGAGTGAATACTGTTAATAAGTAACAGACTTAACAGTATTAACAGTTAATACTGTTAATAAGTAACAGACTCAGACTGAGCCTCAGGGCTCGCCCAAGAAAGAGACGAAAAGGCTAGAACCTTCTGCCCACATGCCTGATACAAGATGGGGTGGATCATAAAATAAAGACGACGATTTCAGGGACTACTTTTTCATTAGTGTATTAAATATTTTCCTCAAGACAAAAAAAAATACCATCACACAATGAAATTGCTTCATCCTTTCACCCCACTACTAAACGTGATTCTGAAATCATCATAGAGACACAGAGTCCCTTTCAGAATTGTGTTGTCTTCCTACCAAGGTTTGAGTCCTTTCTTCTTGAGTCTCAAACGTGAGTCCGTATTTTTCCCAATAGTTATAACCGTATTTAGTTGTCGATGGCAGAATCTTAGGAAACAATTTTTAAAAACTAGGATTAATTGCTAATTGCCGTCTCCACTGGAAAACTATTTTGTTCTCTGCATTGACTTTCCTGAATAGTTTGAGGTTGGTTAACAAGAATGATAATTTGCAGAGATGTAGCATGGGGAAAGCTTTTCAAAACTTTTCCTACAGATTTTCTCAGCCTAAGTCTACACAATGATTATAAATTTGCCAGAAATTCAGTTCTTCTGAGCACTAGTACCTATCATAAGTTTCTCAGTGGCTCAGTGGATAATTCTGGCTGCCTGAATTCTCTTTACTGAGCCTCAAGAAGGACCCTCGTTCATGAGAATACGTCACACCAGGGGACAGAATGCCCCAGAATAGATTGGCCCTGTGTTGGAATTTTATGCTATAGATACATCACCTTTAAGTTAATAAAATGTTGGAGATTCCTTTAACTTATGGGTAGGAAATTGAAACTTGGAGAGCTAAAGTGGTTTGCCAAAGGCCACATAGCTTCTGCACGGCAGGGCACAGTCTCTGGAACTTTCAGTTCCTAATTCAGTGTTCTTTCCCTGAGAGGTCTCTTGGTGGGAGCATCAGCTGCTGAGGGGCTCCCTGAGCAATACTCGCTACTACCTGGTCTCCTGTCCCCACACAGGCACGAGAAGTTATGGCCGGGGTATCTACCTTGTGGTCCTGTCTGCTTTGCTCACAAGCTGAGGAGTCTTGAGCATACTACTTAGTTATAATATGTATAGTCCTATATAAATACTTACTACACCATGCAGGGTGGTTACAGTTCCTCCCTTATGGGAGCCAGCAGGATATAGACCTGGCTTTTCACAGAGTGGCCAGGCATTCAGGGACTAGGTCACCTAGGCACATTGGAGATGATCACATTTCGGGGGATGTACTGCCCAAGCCCAAGTCTCCCACCAATTCCTGAAACACATAGCTAAAAGCTGGTGGCATTTGTATATTTTAAACATAGCTCTGGTGCCTACTTTTCAAATTCTTGTATCAGTTAAGACAACAGATAAACTCCAAAATCTCAGTGGCTTAATATAATTGTTTAGTTTTTGCTCGAGTTAAGCCCAAATAGGTGTTCCTGGTTGGTGTCAGTGGGTCAGGGAGATGTTCCCATTTCATGAATGAAGTTGCTCGGCTGGATCTTATGAATGACTTGCCCAGCAGACCATCTTGTGGATTCCTCAGATCACAAACCGCTGGTGCTGACCCAACACCTTCACTTGTGTGCATTTGGAAGTTTCTTCTCCAATTTGGAATAACATGCAAAGCTTGCTAGTTTGGGGATTCACGACACCAGTGGCTATTTTCTGTTAATAAGAAATAGTTCACTCTATCAAGCTTTGCTTTAGGTGTACAGTTAAAGTACGTCAGTAAACTAGATTTTTCATTTCTGTGTCTTTCCTACCTTGTAATAACTTCTTGGAAGTCCTCAGAAGCTCTGCCCTAAGATACACAGCAAGAGAATTATCCTTCTTTTGAAATCTCAGTTTTGGAACTGTTGGGCTTCCTTTTAAGGGAAGCTACAAAGAGATGCCTGTAAGGTGATGTCCAGCCCATCCCAGATGCTGTCAGATGCCCGCTGAGAGGCCATGGGGCAAGCAATCATAGTCGTCCCCCTGCTGAGTGTTCTCTTTGTGATTGTCTTAAATATTTAATGGCGTCTCCTCCTTGTGGTAAGCAGAGCAGATAAGCCCTAGTGATGACTTGCCTCCTGAAAGCCTGTTTGGGTTGACTTTCAAAAGTGGCACCTGCTGGGCTTGATAGCGCGCAGGGTTTGAGGCCAAACTTGATGGTTATGAGTGGAAAATTATGAAAGAATGGTTATATAAGATAATCACAGAGCCAGAACCACGTTTCTGAGCTTTAAATTCTACAACCGTAACAAAAATTGCTGTTTATTCTGTTACATTCCTTGCTCCTTGAAAAATATGTAAGACATTGAAGCTCATGATCTGGTCTTAAAAAAATAAGGATTTAAGATAGGAAAGACCTACTAAATATGACTGATCATATATACTTACAGTAACACAAAACACACAGTCGTGGGTTGTTACGTTAACTGGTTTTGTGGTTTTTGCAGCCATTTGCTCCTTGGAAGGAGGTATCCATGTGTGTTTGTAAAGATATTGACAGGAATACCACATGTATTAATTGTTATTGCTGCATAACACATCGCCACACCGCAAACTCAGCAGCTGAAGAACACACCAATATAATATCTCATAGTTTCTGTAGGTCAGAGGCCTGGGCCTGGCATGGCAGGCTTCTCTACTCACCGTCTCATAATGCTGAAGTCAAGGTGTTGGCCAGAGAAAATTCTCATTTGGATCTTGGTATTCTTTTCAAAACTCATTCAGGTTGTTGGCAGAACCGAGTTCCTTCCAGTTGTCGAGTGCGGCCCCCATTTTCTTACTGGCTGCAGGTGTCTCTCACCCTCAGATCCTGGCCGATGGCCGCTTACTTCTTCCAAAGCCCAGGGGAGAATCTCACTTTAGTCGGCTGTGACATAAACTTACAATTGTTGGTAAAAACCAAACTCACGATTCTTGCAGGGATGTACAATGCTTCATCTGGCACCCTACTGTCCACCCCCAGCCTTCCCTCCCTCCCCCGTGCTGTGCCAATCACATTGTCTCCCACTTCTGGAGACACCTCACACACCACCTCAGGGCCTTTGCACTGGCTACTTCCTTAGCTGAAATACTCTTCCCCCAATATCTGCATAGGTCACATCTTTAAGGCCGTCATTCAAATGTTCCCTGGCAGTGAGTCCCAGCGCACGCGGTATTCTTTACCTCTCTAATGCTGCTCTCTCCCCCCCATCATCCTAACACCTTCTAACATGATTTATATATTCTTTTGTATTACTTGCCATCTGTCTTCTATTGCTAAAATAGAAGCTCCATGAAGGTAAGAACTTTGTCGGTTTTGTTCATTGATGTATCCCAAAGGCCGAGAACAATGTTTAGTACATAATAGGCATTATGGTTGAATATTGTTAAATTCTTCATCTATTATTCATGAATATATTATATATTGTCAAATATATCATGTACACTAGAGCTTTTGATTTTATTTTTGCTTTAAATTTTTCGTGTGGTCATAATTTTATAATCATGCAAAATTATAAAGATAAAAACATTAGACGCTTTATAGCTTATGAGAAATTATGTTTTACCAGGTCATTGAGCCCCCTCTGAAAATTGTAAACAGTTATTCAAAACCAAGATTGAGATCATACAACATCTAAGTAAAATCAAGTTGCCTTGCTGTATCTTTGGGGAATTCCGACGGGTTATTTCCTATCACCTTTGCCAGTACGGAGTGTTAATTACATTTTATTTCAGCTGGGAGTCTGGTCTAAGATTGTCCCAAGAGCGTATACATAAACTACATTTGTGGGTAACCTCCCATTTTATCAGGGGACTCCTTGGAATGCATGTTCTATTCACAAATACCTTCACCATGAAAGGTATTATTTATTTTTTTTAAATTTATTTTTATTTTATTTTATTATTATTATTTTTTTATTGTTGGGGATTCATTGAGGGTACAAGGAACCAGGTTACACTGATTGCATTTGTTAGGTAAAGTCCCTCTTACAATCACGTCTTGCCCCCAAAGAAACAATTATTTTTTGGTCCTGCTTTCGGTTGGCATTGTGCCTCTGTGATTCAATGCCCTGTAGTGAGTTGCACGCCAGTACATTATCTGTGGAGCTTTCTGCCCTTCTTTTCATACTAAATTCAAAGGACACATTTTTAAAAATACACTAATGCAAAACAAGCCATTATTTAGTCAATCTGAGGTATTATATTCCATTGTTCAAATTAGTGTTTCCTTCCATTTGTGTAGTGATGGAGAGAATTTTCAGAGCCATCGCAGCAGGATTGTTTTCTGCCTGCGGTAGGAATGAACAACTGGGTCCAATGCTTAAATCGGAAAGGTTTATTCAGCAAAGAGAATGCCCAGAAATAACTAAAAAGGAAGGCAGGCTCTGCATGGATGGATTGTGTGGTCCACATATTTATTGCAAGTTCAGGAGTGGTGGGAAGCCCACAGTACCTGGGTCCCCTCTGCTGTGTGTAGCCAATGCCCAGAGTCGCCCATAACCCACAGTCTGGTTCTTCAGTCCCACACGGTTCTCCCATGTAAAGTTCTATTATGGATTTTTATAAAGCCTGTTTTAGACAACTCGACAGTGCTTAGCCTTGTCATGTAGCACTTAAGCATAATGGGGCGCCAGGCTCTGAGCCCCTGATGCAGCGCGTTGAAGCCCATTTTGCCTGCCAGGATGGAGCACTCTGCAGCCTCACTCAGTCGATGGCAGGCTGGTCACTTTCTATTCTCTGTAACACCTTCTGGTCTATCAGTTATATTCTGTGACAAAGAGAGAGGTGCAAAATTGAAACCATTACGAGATAAAGCTCTGCGAATCTGCCAAAGTGCATTCGCTCCTGGTACTCTTCTCTCCGTTGCTTATGCTGAGTGCAAACCAGTTGAGAGCCTTTCCTGAGAGCAGCGTCTGGTAGGAAAGATTAGACAGTGGACATAAGAACTGCAGACGACCGGGAAGGACAGGGAAGCTTAGGACGGGGGGTTACTGAGACTTGGAATTTAGTGGGGCAGCGGTGGGTAGTGAAAACGAGTATGAGTCCCGTGGTTCTAGGACTCCAACAGGCTTCGCTGCACAGGGCCTCAGTTCTAAGCACAAAGGTCAGTTATTTTTTGTCTGGAATTTAAGGGCTTATTTAAAGGCTATGTTCTAGAAGCCATTAGAATTGATTCCATGTGTAGGTAAGGCCGGTGAAAATATAGTTCCTCTCTATTGTTTTTTTAGGGAAATGAAGAAACTGACTTGGGACACTGCCTGCCTCAGTTTGCCCTAGAAGTGGAATTTGTCACCAGTGGATTAGCCTTTGGGGGATAAATTATTTCTGTAGATTGTTATTAAAGTTGTAAATACCTTTTTAGAGAAAGGAAACACCTTAACAAAGACTGTTACATTGTTATCAATTTATTAACATTTCTTTTGACTGCCTTTGAGAGGCTAGAAAATATGACAAGAATGTTTTGAGGGCTCCTAGAGATATACCATCTTTAATAAGCTCTATCAATGGGAAAGGTCACCTCCGGGCAGAAACCAGGTGAAATTTTTAAGTAGATACATCTTTAATTGGAAGGAACGAGGCACTGCCAGATAATATATTCATCTTGACTATAGCCTCCTAGAAAGGCTGCTTTGCCTTGTGGTCTAACTTTTGAGACCTTCATGGTGTGAATTTGGTTTTTTTGAGCTTTTTATTTTTTTTTTTATTAACTCATAAACACATAGATCATGTATACATTAATGCATTTATGGGGTACAATGTGCTAATTTCATATAGAATTAGGAACGCTTACATCACACTGGTTAATATATACCTCATCTCGTTTACTTAATATTGTGTTAAGACATTTATACTCTATACTAATAGATCCGACACGTACCCTTGTATTATGCACCATAGGTGTGATCCCAGCATTCACCCTCCCTTGAGGTGTGAGTTTTAAACCAAGCATGGCTGAGCGGGTACCCTGTGGAATAACGAAACTGATGTGTTGGCAGGTACAGGAATATTGCAAGGATGCAATATTGGTAATATTGATATTTGTAAAGCACTTCACAAATTTTGAAACCCTTTCACACGTACACTCTTATAAAATAACTTCGAAAATAAGGAAAAGCACAAAATTAAAAGATGATACCAAAGGCTCAGGGTCTGTAGCTCTGTGGCTAGGGCACCAGCTGCATACACCGGAGTTGGTGGGTTCGATTCTAGCCCAGGCCTGCCAAACAACAATGACAACCACAGCCAAAACATAGCCAGGCATTGTGGCAGGCGCCTGTCCCAGCTACTTGTCAGGCTGAGGCAAGAGAATCACTTGAGCCCAAGAGTTGGAGGTTGCTGTGAGCTGTGACGCCACGGCACTCTACCCAGGGTAATAGCTTGAGACTCTGTCTCAAAAAAAAGAAAAGATGATACCAAAATCTAGAGATAACCAGGGTTACCAGTATTACAGTTTGGTACACAGGATACAAATGTCGATGACCAAATCGAGGTATGGAGAGTCTGGGTGGCACTGTGCGGGCCGTGCAGCGGAGGGGCATCTCTGAGCTCCGTCCACCGACTCTGCAGAGTTGGAGCTGTCTGACAGAGAAGGACGCGTCTTTCCTTGATGCTTTCCTACTCCTCCTCTCCCTGTTTGGGATCCATTCTTCAGACATCCTGTCTCCCTTTATCTCCTTCCTCCCTCATTCCCTGCAGATGGTGAAAGGGGCTCCCAGCCTGCCACGTGGACCCCTGCAACTTTCTAGAAACAACAGCCCCTGCAGAAAACAGGCAATTAGGGAATTGCCATATGATATTAAATTCAAACATTCCGCTCTCATCATGCTCTGCCGCCCTTCCGCGTTCTCCTCTCTCTCCTATCAGGCTCACAGAGCGCGTGGGTCATCACCGCCCTCGTCCCTGGGCTCCTAGGGGCCTAGAGCTGGCCTGGCCTCCTCTCCTGGCCACAGTGGGGGCAGCTCCCAGACACTGTCATCACTCTCCAAAGCCTCACCTCTCCTCCTGCACTCAGCCCACACAAGGCTCTGGTTTTAGGTGGCTGCAGCTCTGCTTTCTCACCGAGACCTTCTCCTGAAGGACGAACCACTTGCTTCTATTCCCGACCCCATCCCTTCTTCCCTCGACCATCTTTGCCTTCAGTCGTCCTGCTGCGTTGCTAAATTCAGTAACTTATTAACTGTTCTTACCTTATCCGTCTTCACGTATAGCACTTAACGCCAGTTCTTCCTTCCTAGTTCTACTTAGAAAACAACTCTTTTCCTTATAGACAAATAGTTCGTGTTCATTATCAAAAATTTAGAAAATAGAAACAATAATTTTAAAATTGCCAGAGGCAAGCAATTCGAAGAGAACGATGATGGCTGTAATGTCTCCAGAATTTTTCAATGTATACAGTATGCATTTGTACACCCACATTATTGTCGCTTAATTTAGTAAGCAATTTCCCTATTAGTAGATATTCTTCTATAGTATTAATTTTAATTAAATGCATAATATTCAATTGTATGGATGTGTTGTAATTTACTTAACCCCTTTAGTTGAATGTTCATTTATTTCTAACATATCACTGATAAATAATGCTATGATTCATCATAACTTTATATGTAAACTTTTGTCATAGCTTTCATCATCGCCATAGGATAAATTCCTAGACCTGTAACTGATAAATCAAAGGGTATTTTCACTTTTTAGGCAGTGGGTGCACATCAGGAGACCTGTTTCCAGAAAAACTGTAGCACTGTGTTTACACAATAGTGATACAGCAGACTAGAGGTTCAGAGCTTGACTTTCGGAATTCTTTCCATCCCTGTCCCCAACGTCACCTCCTTCCAGCACTAAATAGTGTGTCCCCCAAGGTTCAAATCTTAGTCTTTGTCTTGAGTAAGATCTTCCTTGGTGATTTTAGTCATGTAATTAACACAGAGGTCTGAAGACTCCAAGATAAGTATCACCAGGCCTGCTCAATTGTAATGTGCGCCCATTTGAACTTGATATCATTGCCCTCAAATTTCTTGTCTTTCCCACTTCAAGGAGAAATTTCTTATGGAGAATGGGGATACTCCCACCTTCCCCAGATAAAAAATGATTTTGGAGAAAGGCAGTACTTTAAAAATTATGAGTAAACAAAATTCTCTTTTATTTTACAGGCAAACAGCCCAAGGTTTGTTTTTATAACCATCAGCCTTCAGAGTTGTCTCTCTTACCTTGTGTTCCTTTTCCTGATGCCTGTGGGACCTGACCCTCAACTCCTTCAGATGTTGTAGGAGAGGTTAGACAGGGGTTATTGTTGCCTCAGCCTTGGCAGAGACAATCGTGCTTACTGCTCAGTGCTGGTTCAGATGGAGCTTATCCATACAAGAGTGTGTGACTAAACAAACCCGAGCATTGCAGTGCTGTTCTGGCTCGCCCAAGCCTGTAGATTACACCTCTGAAGCCTCTCTAGCGCTGGCTTCTTCCCTTCATATTTACTGGCATTGCCTTAATTCAGTTTTGACCCTTAGAGAGGGGAGGAAAACCACTTTGTTCTTTTGGGAGATAACTTTGATGATGTGTTTGCCATTGTCTGGTCTCCCCGTTCCAGGCAGTTCATCTCTCCAAGTCTCATCTGATGAGAGACCCTGATGACAGCACCTTCTTCACAGGGGAGTTGTAGAAAGTGTATAAAATAACGCATGAAGGCTCGGTGCCTGACACACAGGGAACTTTCAGGAAATGTTAGCCTATCTTCATCGGTGTTCTCTTTGAAGATCACTTTAAAGGTTCTCAAGCTGCTCCTGATTGCTCTAAACAGGAACAGTTGTTGCCTTTCTTAGAGTGTTTTGAAGTCCTCTACTGGGACACTTACTTAATCTTAACTATTTCTATCTGTAGTAGACTCTGAGTGCCTCAAGGGGAATGATTGTTTGAATTCATTTTTATACCCTCAACACCCTGCAATGGGCTTGACACATAGGAGGCAGTAAGTAAAGATGTATTGGAAAAGAGAGCTCTGGATGATGGATGATGTTTGCTCGTGTTTTGTTTCTGCATCTGGAATTCCCAAATATCAATCAATGTATTCACTCTCTTAACAAACTAAAAAGGAAAAATTACATGATCTAAAAGCACATAATTAAAAGGCATACGAATTGAAGAGTGAGATGACATGATGATATGGTTAGAAAATGCAAACGGCTTTACAGCTAAGATAGTAAAGATACTAACTGAATGTAGCAAGATCGGTGGATACAGATCCAATATATCCAAAACAGTTATTTTAATGTATCAATTATAAGCATTATAAAATGAAACACTAATACCATTTACAATAATCTGAAGGTTTTAAACACCACCACACAAGTATAACAAATGATGTGTAAGACTCCATGTGAATAACTATAAAAGTTTGTTTAGACAAATTTTATGAGCCTTAAATAAAGCTAGAGATGTTTATGGATTGAAAGACTCAGTTACATAAAGATGTCAGTTCTCCCCCAAATTTATTGATAGATTTAACATAATCCCAGTAAAAATCTCGAATGTACATGTATGTATATAAACTCCAAGTTGATTCTACAATTTATATGGAAATGCCAATGGTCAGAAATGGTCAAAACAAGACAAAATTAGAGGATTTACACTCCCAGATACTAAGACTTATTATAAGGCTATTATTATTATTCAAGGCAGAAGTTATTGCTGTAAGGATAGATGCTAGATCAATGGAGCAGAACAGGGAGTCCAGAAACGGATCAAACACACGTGGACAATGGATTGATGAGAAAGGTGGTACTGTAGAGTGTTGGGAAGAGGCATCTTTTCCCCTCGCAATGGTGCTGAGCCAATTGGAGAGCCATATTTGGGAAAAAGAATCTTGTTGCACATCTTACCTTTAGTTTTAAAAAATGGAATGTTGACTCCTAGCTCATATAACATATCAAAATTATTTTCAGTTTAATTATAAATTTAAATGTAAAAGTGAAAACAATACAGATTCCAGGAAAAGAATAGGAGAACGTCTTCGTGAGCTAGGAGTAGAAAAAATTTTCTTGAA
Source organism: Perodicticus potto (assembly GCA_963574655.1). Lineage (NCBI taxonomy): Eukaryota > Metazoa > Chordata > Mammalia > Primates > Lorisidae > Perodicticus > Perodicticus potto. The sequence goes on from CAUYRH010041031.1 coordinate 42,958, forward strand.
CAAGACCAAAAAAGTGTTTACTACAAATTAAAAGCTTGAGATATTTGGCTATAGCTTAATAGCAACCTCTGAATCAAAAGACACCCTAAAGAGTGGGAAAATAGGGGCGGCGCCTGTGGCTCATCAAGGAGGGCGCCGGGCCCCATATACGGAAGGTGGCGGGTTCAAACCCAGCCTCGGGCGAACTGCAAAACAGAAAAATAGCCGGGTGTTGTGGCGGGCGCCTGTAGTCCCAGCTACTTGGGAGGCTGAGGCAAGAGAATCGCCTAAGCCCAAGAGTTGGAGGTTGCTGTGAGCTGTGACATCACGGCACTCTACCAAGGGCGATAAAGTGAGACTGTCTCTACCAAAAAAAAAAAAAGAGTGGGAAAATAAGACATAAAGTAGGAAAAATACTTGTAATGCACATACTGGCAAAGGGCTATTATGTAGAATACAGAAAAAAATTTTCACAAACCAATTTTTTTTTTTTTTTTTTTGAGACAGAGCCTCAAGCTTTCACCCTGGAGAGAATGCCATGGCATCCCAGCTCACAGCAACCTCCAATTCCTGGGCTCAAGCGAGTCTCCTGCCTCCGCCTCCCAAGTAGCTGGGACTACAGGCGCCTGCCACAACGCCCGGCCATTTTTTGGTTGCAGCCGTCATTGTTGTTTGGCAGGCCCAGGCTGGATTCGAACCCGCCAGCTCAGGTGTACGTGGCTGGTGCCTTAGCCTGTTGAGCCACAGGCGCCGAGCCTCACATGTATACTTTCACAAGTAAGTATAATGTCAAAGAAAAGGCAGAAATCCAGATTCAACAACAAAATCTCTGTACTAGTCATTTGATGATCCTTGTACTAGACTAATAGTATCATTTTGTTATCCCTATTCATTTTTCTTTTCTTTTTTTTTTTTTTTTGAGACAGAGCCTCAAGCTGTCACCCTGGATAGAGTGCTGTGGCGTCATAGTGCACAGCAACCTCCATTCCTGGGCTCAAGCGGGTCTCCTGCCTCCGCCTCCCAAGTAGCTGGGACTATAGGCGCCCGCCACAACGCCGGGCCATTTTTTGGTTACAGCCGTCGTTGTTTGGTGGGCCCGGGCTGGACTCGAACCCTTAGCCGTTTGAGCCACAGGCGCGGAGCCTCTTTTTCTTTTTGTTTGAGACATCCTCAAGCTGTTGCCCTGGGTAGAGTGCTGTGGCATCACAGCTCACAGCAACCTCGAACTCCTGGGTGTAAGCGATTCTCTTGCCTCAGCCTCCCAAGTAGCTGGAACTACAGGCGCTCACCACAACACCCGGCTGTTATTTGATTGTAGTTGTTGTCATTGTTGTTTAGCAGGTCTGGGTTGGGTTCGAACCTGCCAGCTGTGGTATATGTGGCTGGCACCTTAGCCGCTTGAGCTACAGGTGCCGAGCCTATCCTTATTCATTTTTATTGTTACCTTATATTTGTGCTAAATGATACTGACTTAACCATTCATGACAATAATGATATAAAGTGTCTACTTAAAATAAATGTAAGGGAAAAATATTACCTAATATATAACATTAGTATGTAATAGTACAGGTAGTAGGCAGAAATGAAAAAAAATAATTAGGATGGTAGGCAGGTGTGATATTGTGAAATACATATTTGTCCCCATTTCCTGACATTCAGCTCCTAAAACTCAGGATCTTTGGAGTGATGAGTGTGTTTTGTATGTTAAAGAGATGACTGGTGGCTGGCCACCAGAAAGACTGTGGCAGGATTAGAGGGTTAGGACTTTAGTCTTCCCACCTAAGGGGAGCGAGAATAAAGGTCAAGCTGATCACCAATGGCCAAAGATGTTCAACCTTTTTTCTTCTCTGCCGCACACCAGAAGAGTTGTCTTGGGACACACATTAAATACACAAACACTAACAAAAGCTGATGGGGGTGGGGATCTGTTCATAATTTTTGTGATATCTGCCACCACAGATAAACAAAAAAGTTTTCACATAATCAGCAGGGAGTCCATGGACTGTGGGTTGGAACAATCCTACCTACATAAGGCAGTTTCCATAAAATCCCAACTGGAGGGGAGGAGGCAGGGAGACTGGTGTGCTCTCACCTAATGGGCACAACGTGAGGGTACATGGCATACCTCCTAGGTGAGAGGTACAACTACAAAAGGGACTTTATCTAACAAATGCAAACATTGTAAAATAATTGTTTGTACCCTCATATTAACCTGAAATTTTATTTTATTTTATTTTATTTATTTATTTTTTTTGAGACAGAGCCTTAAGCTGTCACCCTGGATAGAGTGCTGTGGCATCACAGCTCACAGCAACCTCCAATTTCTGGGCTCAAGCGAGTCTCTTGCCTCCGCCTCCCAAGAAGCTGGGACTGCAGGCACCCACCACAACGCCCGGCCATTTTTTGGTTGCAGCCATCATTGTTGTTTGGCAGGCCCGGGCTGGATTCGAACCCGCCAGCTCAGGTGTACGTGGCTGGCGCCTTAGCCAGTTGAGCCACAGGCGCCGAGCCTAACCTGAAATTTTAAAAAGCAACAAAAAAAGGACTGGGTTCAGTGAGTTTCCCAATAGCTGAATACCTAGAGGTTCACGGAGTGCAGAGCCTCACCCCAGAGAGAAGAGAGAAGCTCCTTGCCCCTTCTGCCCCACCATGTTTTTTTTTCGGGGGAGGATAGAGACAGAGTCTCACTTGATCGCCCTTGGTAGATAGAGTGCCGTGGCGTCATACAGCTCACAGCAACCTCCAACTCCTGGGCTTAGGCGATTCTCTTGCCTCAGCTTCCGAGTAGCTGGGACTACAGGTGCCCGCCACAACGCCCGACTATTTTTTTGATTTGCAGTTCCACCGAGGCCGGGTTTGAACCCACCACCTTTGGTATATGGGGCGGGCGCCCTACTTGCTGAGCCACAGGTGTCGTCCCTTCCCCATCATGTTTTATGCATCTTTCCTAACTGGTGTTCAATGGCAAGTATGTTTCCCCAAGTTCTGTGAGTTGTTCCACCAAATAATCGGACATGGGACCCTGACTTACAACTGGTGAGTCAGACATACAGGTAAAACAACCTGGGGCTTAATGGTTGGCATCTGAAAGAAGGGGCAGTCCTATAGACTGAACCCTCAAGGGGCATCTGATGTCACCTTAAGGTAGACAGTGTCAAAACTGAACTGAATTAGAAAATACTTAGCTGCTGTCCCCTGCAGATTGCTGGATTGGGTCTTAGTGGGAAAAAATCTCCATACACTTCTCGGTGATCAAAGTTAACTTAAGTCTTCTGTGTTCGTTGTTGTAGTGTGAAAGCAGAAGAAAAATAGTTTGTTGTATCCTTTCAGAGGAGGTGAATGCTTTGGAATATGATTACGTTAAATCTCCCAGAAACATGGCTCAGTGCCCGTAGCACAGTGGTTATGGCACTAGCCACATAAACCAAGGGGGGCATGTTCAAACCCAGCCTGGGTCAGCTAAACAACAGTGACAACTGCAACAACAACAACATAGCTGGGCGTTGTGTTGGGTGCCTGTAGTCCCAGCTACTTAGGAGAATGAGGCAAGAGAATTGCTTAAGCCCAAGAGATGAAGTTTGCTGTGAGCAGTGACGCCACAGCACTCTACCTAGGAGACAAAGTAAGACTCTGTCTCAAAAAAAAAATTCCAGGCACAAATTGAAACCATATAAAGTACTAGGAGACAGAACATTAAAAGTAATCACTAAATTATACATTTAAATATGATTAAAATGGTAAGTTTCATATTACACAACTTTTATTTTAGTTTTCTATTTTAATTTCTTTAGAGATAGGCATTCACTTTGTTGCCCAGGCTAGAGTGCAGTGGGATCACCACAGTTGACTGCAACCTCAAACTCCTGGGGTAAGTGATCTTTGGACTTATAGGGGTGTGCCACTACACCTGGCTAATTTTTATAGTTTTGGTAGAGACAAGATCTGGCTATGGTTCTGAGGCTTGTCTTAAATTCCTGGCCTCAAGTAAACCTCCCACCTTGGCCTCTCAAAATGGTAGGATTATAGGCATGAGTCAACACAGCCAACCTTGTTTTATAACCTCATGTATATACAGTAGAAACTCTATAGTTGATCACCTCAAGTTAACATAATTTTCATAGACCAGACATGTACCGCAGGTACTCAATACAGGTTCCTTATGTTGACCACCTCTGTATGTTAACCAGTTTGTTATAGTACCTTGGGTGGTCAACTTATAGATTCTACTATATATGTAATTTTTTTTTTTTTTTTGTTTGTAGAGACAGAGTCTCACTTTATCACCCTTGGTGGTGTGTGGTGGTGTCTCGGCTCACAGTAACCTCCAACTCCTGGGCTTAGCCAATTCGCTTGCCTCAGCCTTGCGAGTAGCTGGGACTACAGGTGCCCGCCACAACCCTTGGCTGTATATGTAATTTTTTGAGACAGAGACTTGCTCTGTTGCCTAGAGTACAGTGGCATTGTCATAATTCTATTTTTTTTTTTTTTTTTTTAAACAGAGCCTCAAGCTGTCGCCCTGGGTAGAGTGCTGTGGCATCACAGCTCACAGCAACCTCCAACTCCTGGGTTTAAGTGATTCTTTTGCCTCAGCCTCCCAAGTAGCTGGAACTACAGGCGCCTGCCACAACGCCTGGCTATTTTTTTTTTTTTTTGGTTGTAGTTGTCATTGTTGTTCGGCAGGTCCAGGCTGCATTCAAACCCGCCAGCTCTGCTGTCTGTGGCTGGTGCCTTGGCCACTTGAGCTACAGGCGCCAAGCCCAGGTACTGTCATAATTCACTACAACCTCAAACTCTCAGGCTCAAGTCATCCTCTTGCCTCAGCTTCCTGAGTAGCTGGGACAGTAGACACATGCCACTATGCTTGCCTAATTTTTTTTTTTTTTTTTTGAGAAAGAGTTTCACTTTGTCGTTCTCATAGCTCACAACAATCTCAGACTCCTGGGATCAAGAGCCCAATTCTCTTGCCTCAGCCTCCCAAGCAGCTGGAATTATAGGCGCCCACCACAATGCCTGGCTATTTTTAGAGGCGAGATCTCACTCTAGCTCAGGCTGGTCTTGAACTCCTGAGCTCAGACAATCCACCTACCTTAGCCTCCCAAAGTGCTGAGATTACAGGTGTGAATCACCGTGCCTGGCCTGCCTAATTTTTTAGTTTTTTGTAGAGACATGATGGTCTCACTATGTTGCTCAGCGGACTCCAACTCCTGGCCTCAACTGATCCTCCCACCTCAGCTTCCCATAGTGCTAGGATTATAGGTGTGAGCTGCTGCACATAGTCCTATATGATGGTTGTCCAAAAAGTATCAAGTCATGCATGGCTTTTTCATAATACATAGCTGGATACTTTCTGAACAGCTCTCATATATATATATATATATTTTAATAATTTTATCAAATCATAATTGTGTACATTGGTGCAATCATAGGGCAGAATGTGCTTCATATACAATCAGAAACATTTTGATCGTACTGTGAGACATAGCCCTCATAGCATTTTCTTAATCACTATATAAAGACATTGATACTCTACATTTAATAAGTTTCACCAGTACCCTACTAAGATGCACCGTAGGTGTGATCCCAC
>CAUYRH010041032.1:0-20286 GCA_963574655.1 Perodicticus potto
AAAAAGAAGTATCAACAAGTGAGAGAAGAGGAAAGGAATCCATCTGAGGAAGAAAAGGGACAGAAAATGGAAAGGGAAATTGAGAAAACAAAACAAGAAGGAATAAGAAAAACAGGCAAAGATTAATAAAATCACAGATGGGCAAGTTCAGAAAAGACAAGCCAGAAAAGAGAGGAGGAGGAAGTATCAAGGATGGGTGAGGGCAGAATAAAGGGAAGATACAAAGGTAGAGGGTGAATGTATGAATCAACTCTGGCGTTCATTAATAGTTGTCTTTTCTGAGAAACTTGTTTTTTTCTGTTTAGAAATTCTGTTTAAATTCTTTTTCATATGGAATTTGTGTAAGATGAAGAGACTTTGATTTCAAATTTTATTTTATAAATTTTTTATTTTTCATGAATACATTGTCACTACCTGAAAATTATTTCACATTCGAATAATGCATTATTTTTGTTATTTCAACAATTAGAACTAAATTTTATCTAAATATATTTTTAATTTATTAAAAAATTATTTATTTAAGAAATTTATTTTATTTAATAACATTTTAAAATTTTATTTATTTATAAAAGAGAGTATTTTATTCTCTAACTGACCTGATCTTGATATAGACAATATAAGGAACAAATGGCAATAATTTCACTTGTTCAGTAGATTGCTTTCCATGTAATTCCAAATAAAAAATAGTTTAAAATACTCAAGTTCAATTTGTATGTGAGTACTTTATGAATCATGAATGCTGGAAAGGGTAGGATAATTACATTTTCTGCATATTTCTGAGGGATACATATTTATATATTAAATATATGTTATTCTTCATATATAAAATGCTCAATAAAATAAATATATACTTATGTACATTTAATTCCATATGTGTTTCTGTGCCACATATAGGATAATCAATGAAATAATTGTCAGAAGTGGTGAAGGTAGAGTTATTATTTCATTAATAGGCCTTAAAAGTATTAATCAGAGGGTGCAATTAATAGAATGAATCTTTAAATCAGAATCATCAGAAAGAATTATCAATCATGATTTGACTCATTAAACCCAGTTTTAAAACATTTAATATTCTAGTGAAGCAGAACTTATAAACTCTTAAAGTTGAGAAAACAATATGTTAAGCCATCTTTAAAGGCAACAGTTCATTTTTCAGCTATTTTGCTTACCCAGATTTTAGTCTTGAAAATAAAATAGGAAGATTATTAACTCTTTTTTTTTTTTGGTTCCATTTGTCCCTGGCATATTTGGCATCCTGTAAACCAAATCTAAAATTATTATAAATTTCAAGCAGTTTAAAGTTTCTCTTTATAAATAAAATGACAAATATTATAAAATAATTTCTCTCTTACCAATAACTTGTAAGAAATTAGGGAGAGCCTTTAAAAGTGTTAGGCTTTCTAAAGCAGAAACAAATACATAATTAGCACAGGAAGGACAATGATGTGGGCTGTGATTCTTTGCAATCTAATTGATTTTGGAGGCTTCATTTCTCAATCTCAGGAAAGCATTGTTTATATAAATATTCTTTCAATATAAAGGTCAACCAATTATATTTCTATGGTTTTGCCAGAAGACGAAGGTGTGGAGAACTGAAATTCCCCTATGAGTGCTATAGGATTCCCCATAGGACTAAGTGAAGATCTCCAACTTGGCATTGTGAATGTAGATGAGTATGAGAAAACCAGAATATTCTACAGGGTATTACACCCTTCAGAATTATAAACATTAAGCCACTCTAGACAGTTCTAGTTTTAAAAGCTGAAAATACACCTTATGCCACTATTCCCCACAACAGGTGACACAGGTGACACTTTTTGGTTGTTTGTTTTGTCTATTTTATTTATTTTTTAATATTTTTTATTAAATCATAGCTGTGTACATTAATGCAATCATGGGGTACAATGTGCTGGTTTCATATACAATCTGTAATATTTTCATCAAACTGGTTAGCATAGCCTTCATGGCATTTTCTTAGTTATTGTGTTAAGACATTTATATTCTACATTTAGTAAGTTTCACCTGTACCCTTATAAGGTGCACTGTAGGTGTTATCCCACCAATTACCCTCCCTCCATCCATCCTCCAACCTCCCCTCCCCTCCCTTGCTTCTCTCCCCATATTCTTCTCTATAATTGGATTTTAGCCTTCATATGAAAGGTATAGATTAGTTTCGTAGTAGGACTGAGTACATTGGATACTTTTTCTTTTATTCTTGAGATACTTTGCTAAGAAGAGTATGTTCCAGCTCCATCCATGTAAACATGAAAGAGGTAAAGTCTCTATCTTTCTTTAAGACTGCATAATATTCCATGGTATACATATATCACAATTTATTAATACATTGGTGGGTCGATGGGCATTTAGGCTTCTTCCATGATTTAGCAATTATGAATTGTGCTGAAATAAACACTCTGATACAAATATCTTTTTTATAATGTGATTTTTGACCTTCTGGATACATTCCTACTAGAGGAAATATAGGATCAAATGGCAGGTGTATATTTAGATCTCTAATTATTCTCCAAACATCTTTCCAAAAAGAACGTATTAGTGTGCATTCCCACCAGCAATGTAGAAGTGTTCCCTTTTCTCCACATCCACGCCAACATCTCTGGTTTTGTGATTTTGTGATGTGGGCTAATCTTACTGGGGTTAGATGATATCTCAAAAGTTTTGATTTGCATTTCTCTGATGATTAAGGATGATAAACAGTTTTTCATGTGTCTATAGCCCATGCGCTTATCTTCTTCAGAGAAATTTCTCTTCAGGTCCCTTGCCCACCCTGAGATGGGATCACTTGTTTTTTTCTTGCTAATACGTTTGAGTTCTCTGTGGATTCTGGTTATTAAACTTTTGTTGGAGGCACAACCTGCAAATTTCTTCTCCCATTCTGAGGGCTGTCTGCTTGCTCTACTTACTGTGATCTTGGTTGTGCAGAAGCTTTTTAGTTTGATCAGTTCGCAGCAGTGTATTTTTGATGCTGCTTCAATTTCCAGGGGAGTCCTCATAAAATATTCGTCCAGGCCGACTTCTTCAAGAGTTTTCTCAGCACTTTCTTCTAGTATTTTTATAGTTTCATGTCTTAAGTTTAAATCTTTAATCCAGTGAGAGTCTATCTTAGTTAACGGTGAAAGGTGTGGGTCTAGTTTCAGTCTTCTACAGTTTGCCTGACAGTTCACCCAGCACCATTTGTGAAATAGGGAATCTTTTTCCCACTGAATGTTTTTAATTGGCTTGTCAAAGATCAAATAATGGTAGGTAGCTGTGTTCATCTCTTGTTTCCCTATTCTGTTCCAAATATCTATCTCTCTGTTTTTGTGCCAGTACTATGCTGTTTTGATCACTATCGATTTAGAGTACAGTCTGAGGTCTGGTAGTATAATTCCTCCTGCTTTCTTTTTATTTCTGAGTAATGTCTTGGCTATTTGAGTTTTTTTTCTGATTCCATATAAAACGATGTATTATTTTTTTCAAGATCTTTAAAGTATAACAATGGAGCTTTAATAGGGATTGCATTAAAATTGTGTATTGCCATGGGTAGTATGGACATTTTAACAATGTTGATTCTTCCCAGCCATGAGCATGATATGTTTTTTCATTTGTTAACATTTTCAGCTCTTTCTTTTCTTAAGAGTTTCGTAGTTCTTTTTATAGAGATCTTTCACATCCTTTTTTAGGTAAACTCCCAAATATTTCATCTTCTTTGGCACAACTGTGAATGGAATACAGTACTTGACTGTTTTTTCATCTTGACTATGTTGGTATATATAAAGGCTACAGATTTATGAGTGTTGATTTTGTAACCTGAGATGCTGCTATATTCCTTGATCACTTCTATGAGTTTTGTAGCAGAATTCCTGGTGTTTTCCAGGTGTACAACCATATCATGTGCAAAGAGTGAAAGCTTGATCTCTTCTGACCCTATACAGATACCCTTGATTGCCTATTCTTCCCTAATTGCAATGGCTAAAACTTCCATTACAATGTTACAGAGCAGTGGAGTCAATGGTTCCTGATCTGAGTGGAAGTGATTTCAATTTAACTCCATTCAGTATGATTTTGGCTGTGGGTTTGCTGTAGATGGCCTCTATCAGTTTAAGAAATGTCCCTTCTATACCAATTTTCTTAAGTGTTCTGATCATAAAGGGATGCTGGATATTATCAAAAACTTTTTCTGCATCAATTGAGAGAATCATATGGTCTTTGTTTTTTAATTTGTTTATGTGCTGGATTATATTTATAGATTTACTTACATTCAACCAGCCTTGAGACCCTGGGATAAAACCCACTTGATCATGGTGTATAATTTGTTTGATGTGTTGCTGGATTCTGTTTGGTAGGATCTTGTTGAATATTTTTGCATCAATATTCATTAGTGACATTGTTCTATAATTTTATTTTCTTGTTGGGTCTTTTCCTGGTTTGGGGATCAAGGTGATTTTTCTTCATAGAATGTGTTGGGTAGTATTCCTTTCAACACTGTTAAAGGAGTGTTAAAATCTCCAATTACTGTGCAGCTGGAGAAAATCAAGTTGCTCATGTCTGTTAGAGTTTTTCTCATAAATTGAGGCACATTGGTTGGGGGCATAAATGTTAATAATTGAAATCTCATCATATTGAGTATTACCCTTAATAGGTATGAAGTGTCCATCCTTATCCTTCCTTATTTTTGTTGGTTCAAAGCCTATTTTGTCTGCAAATATGATTGCAACACCTGCTTTTTGCTGCTTTCCATTTGCCTGTAATATAGATGACCATCCCTTCACCCTGAGTGTATATTTATCTTTTAAGGTAAGGTGACATTCTTATATGCAGCAGATATCTGGCCTGAGTTTTTGTATCCAGTCAGCCAACCTGTGCCTCTTTAGAGGACAATTTAAGCCATTCACATTAATTGAGAATATCAATAAGCCTGGTGGAATTTTGGGTATTGAGTTGTTCAAAAGTCCAGTGGACATTTTTAATCCTTTTGTCACTGTGGAAACTAGAATTTGATCAAAATTTTCTGAGTGTGTTTACTTTTGTGGTGGAGGATTACACTGGTTATTATGGAGGATAGGTCTCAGGATATCCTGGAGAGCTGGTTTAGTTATGGCTAATTTCTTCAACATGTTAATGTCTTAAAGTAATTAATTTCCCCATCATAAATGAAACTCAGTTAAGCTGGATACCAGATCCTTTGTTGAAAGTTATTTTGTTTTAGGGGATTACAAGTTGATGACCACCCTCTTCTAGCTTGAAAGGTTTCAGCAGAGAGATCTGCAGTTAATCTAATATTTTCCCCCTTGTAGGTTATGGTTTTCTTATGTCTGGCTGCTTTCAGATTTTTCTCCTTCATATTAACTTTAGTGAAGTTAATTACGATGTGCCTAGGGGATGTCTTATTTGGGTTGTGTCCTGCTGCAGTTCTGAAACTGTCTGCTATCTGATTTTCAGTATCTCTGGGCATGTCTGTAAAGTTCTCTTTCATGATCTCGTGAAGAAGAGCCTCTGTGCCTTGCAAAGCCACTTCATCGCTTTTAGGGATCCCTCTCAGGCGATAATTGTTTCTCTTTGAATTATCCCAGAGCTCTCTGAGAGAGTGATCCATTTTTGCTCTCCATTTCTCGTCTTCTTTGAGAGTTTGGGAATGTTCAAAAGCTTTGTCTTCAATGTTATAACTCCTTTCTTCTGCTTGCTCCATTCTGTTACTGAGGGATTCTACTATATTTATCAGATCTTTGAGGGCCGCAAATTCTTGTCTCATGTATCAAAATCTTTGGTGACTTTGTCTTTGAATTCCTTAAATTCTTGAGACAATTTTTGAAATCCCCCTTGAATTTCTAATTCCAATTTTTCTTCTATTTTATTGATCTTATTTGCAATCCAAATTCTGAATTTGGTTTCTTCCATCTCAGCCATCTGTTTATGAATAGGATGTTCAATTGTGTCCACCAAATTGTTCCTTGGGAGGGTTTATCTACTCTGGTTATTCATGTTACTAGAGCTTTTCCGCTGATTCTGCCCCATGATTATTTTACACCATTTGGCTAGATGAGCAGATGCTGAGAAATTGGGTTGGGGGCTCCAGGAGTAGTCATTGGCCAGTCCTTTGCCCCAAAGCTGGGACTGGTGTCTGTACCTTTTCCCCTAGAGCTTTGCCAAGAACCTGTACAGTACTATGGCCTGAGAAACTTGGGACCTTCTTGGTGTGGTGGGGCTAAATGGTTCTGTCTTATTTTCAGCTGGTCTCTGTCTTACCCTAATGAATCAGTTACTCTGGGTTGAAGTCTGAACTGTGGAGAAATACCAGCAATAAAGTCACTCCACCCCCCACAAGCAACAATTTGAAAAGAAAAATCAAACCTTTCCTCAACCACACACCCAGGGTACCACTTTGGATAGTCCTCTGGTGGTTAGCCCAGTTCAAGAGGTCCAAATCAATTGTCCCAGTCAGCACCGGTATCAGGTGGGAGAGTTCAAAAGGTCTCTGGCAACTAGACAGGGAGAGTCTGCTGGCAGCTCAAGTATGACTCGCTCCAGTGCTCTGTGAGGTCCTCAGAAGGACCCACCCAGCAAATAAATTATTCTGGGAAGGTTGATGTCTTCTTCCCCACCTTGCACCTCTGTCACACCCAGTCACTGGTAACCCTGCAGGGCTGTGACCCTCCAATGAGCAGATGCTCCAGGGGTTTTGCACCTGCCTGAGTCACAGGGAGATCTATGTCTTCTTAGCCAGGCCACCACTCTCTGCCACTATCCAGCAGGGGGAGGTGAGGCAGGACAACCTTGGGTGCGTAATGAGGGTTAGCTGTGTTTCAGTCAGTTCCAGCCCAGCCCTAGATTGATTCTGCTGACAGAACAGAACAACTTCGCAGAATTTGTTTCTGTCCTGGGAATCCAGACACTGTTTGAGTAACTCTTTTTTGTCTGTGCCACTGCCCAGTCTCAGATGCAGTTCCTGAGACCCAGTGAAGCAGTCCTCTGGGTCAGCCCTGATCTGGGAGTCACTGTCTCTTCCCAGTGCGTATTCTAGTCCCGTGCTCCACCCAGGCTGGTACCGCCTCCGGCATACTCTTTACTCACAGGGCCTGCATTTTTGTCCCAGATCTGTGGCTGCTACCTGAGAAGATGCCCGGCTTCCTCTGGTTGCCCTGAGAGACTAGGATTCTCCTTTCAAAATATTCCAGGGATGTGAGGTCTGTTGTTCCCACTGTGGCTGCTGTTCTGTGCCTCGAGAGCACCACCACTCCTGTGTGGTTCCCTCCCAGATGGGGCTATCTCTCAGCTGACCATCCTCTGACTCTCCCATGCCAGAAAATCAGCACGGATCAGAACAATCCATGCCCCATCCACACCTCTCGAAAAAATGCCCAAGAGTCTGGACTCCACGGAGGACAGGCTTCCAGACCTTGGGTTGAGAGTGGAGGGGAGTGCTGGGAGTTCAAAATTGAAGGTAGAGAATATACGCACTTTTATACAGTTTTATGCCTGGCAGGAGAGTGCCATGGCACCCTAGTAGGGGAAGGAGGTCTGGTTTTTAGAGGGTCTCTCCTGTGGGATAAAATGGGAGGATATTTGTATTCCACTCACTTGTTTGTATGAAGTATATTGCGAGGCGTTCTCATGGGGGAGGGGACTCCCAACTGCTTGGCAATGGTTTTTGTTACCTTTTGTTTGTATACTTGGGGTCGCAGCTCATCTCATCAGGGTTGATGTGCATTCTTCAACCTTCTCTCTTGGCTCAGATCTGCACCATTGGCTTTCTTGCTAAACTTCTGTCCTTTAACTCTCCTTCTGGATGGGAGCCTCTGTGGAAAGCTGGCTTCAGTTGGCCATCTTACCTCTACCCGCTGTTTGTTTGTTTTGTTTTCTCACTCTGTCTCCCAGGCTGGAGTACAGTGGTGCAATCACAGATCACTGTAGCCTCAAATTCATGGGCTCATGAAATCCTGCCACCTTGGCCTCCAAAAGTGCTAGGATACTAGACAGAAGACACCATTCTTGACCCACTTCTGCAAAGTTCATTTTATATACAAAATTTGATGTTCTGGGTGTGTTGATCATTATGTTAACATCTGAGTGCCTCAAAACTTGTTGTTTTTTTAAATCAGTCTTTTTTTTTAAATTTCTAATTAATATGAGGGTACAAAATTGAGATTACATTGTTCTCACTTCCACGGTAAAGTTCCAATTGTAATAGAGCTCCTCACTCAGGGAGAGAATAAAATACACTCAAATAAAATAAAAAGTATATTTAGATAAAATTTAGTGTTATATACCCTAGCAATGTGCACATGAGGTGTGATCCTGCCCACATGCCCTCCCTCCTTCTGCAAATTGTCTTTGCTGTCCCCTCCCTCTTTCCTTTCTCTGTTCCCCCTGCTCCTGTATTAAAGTATATTTGTGTTTTATTGTTCTTATGAGCATATAAGTATTTATATATTTGATTTCACATTAGTATAGAGTACACTGGATATTTATTTTTCCATTCTTGCAACACTTTAGTAAGAAGAATGTGTTTTGACTTCATCCAGGTAAATGTAAAAGATATAAAGTCTCCAACTTTTGAAAGGGCTGAATAGTATTCCATGGTTTACATGCACCACAATTTGTTGATCCATTCACAAGTTGATGGGCATTTGTGTTGCTTCCATTACTTGGAGATTATGAAATGAGCCTCAATAAACATTCTGGTGCCAATGTCTTTGTGGTAAAATGACTTTTGTTCTTTGGGTAGATACCTAGGAATGGGATTGCAGGATCAAATGGAAGGTTAACTTTTAGTGCTTTGAGGATTTTCCAGACTTCTATCCACAAAGGTTATATTAGTTTGCTATTCCACCAGCACTGCAGAAGTGTTCCCTTCTCTCCACATCCACACCAGCATTTGCAGTTTTGGAATTTTGTGATGTGGGCTAATCTTACTGGAGGGAGGTGATACCTCAGAATGGTTTTGATTTGCATTTCTCTGATGATTAAAGATGAGGAGCTTTTTTTCCCTGTGTTTGTTCGCCATTCATCTGTCATCTTTGGAGAAGATTCTGTTCAAGTCACTAGCCCATTTATAGAGGTTATTTGCTCATTTCTTATTATTTAATTTGAGTTCTCTGTACATTCTAGTTATCAGGCAAAATTTAATTTAAGGACGCCAAATATCTCTTTTCTCTGAAGAAGCCAATCCCAATAAAGAGGTCCTACTCTTGCAAATTGCAGCTCAAATCTTTCGCATATGGGCAGCTTCCAAATGAGTCGCATCTAGGCAAGGTCAGAAAAAACAAGCCAAATTACTTCTTTATAAGGTGGTCTAGATCTGTGCTTTCCAAATTTCAATCCCTGTAAATTTCCTAGCAACCAGGTTAAAATGCAGACCTTGTTTCAGTAGTTCCATGGTGGGGCTCTGGACTCTTCCTGTCCACGAAGGTGATGTCTGTGGACCATCCATAGGCCCTTGGCAATTGGAGAAGCTAAGCTATCTTATCACAGATACTTCATGATTTGAGAAATAGAAACTTAAAAATGTGAGATGAGACCAAGGAGGAAAGCACAGCATCATATTTTCCAGAGGGGCCCATCTGCCGCCAGCTCACACTGAAGTAATAATCACTGTGACTTTGCCTTGGCTTATTGACCTCTTAATTCTGATTCTATCATAGTTAAAGTTACAAATGGAAAGAGACCGTGAATTTTGGGTTTCACGGCTTTGCATGGATTATGAGGGATCCTCATATTCTGGGGGATACCACTAAAAATTGAGTTCTTAGTCTGAGAAGTGTTGGATATAATTTTTACCCTACATAGCTCTTGAGGAGATTGAACAGCTATACATAGAGAAGTCTTCTGAGCAAATTCTGTGTCAGTAACTGAATAGATTGCACCCACAAATAGTAAAGAGTCAATCAGTTTGTTCTCCATATGCTGTAGTACCATTATGTGAGTGCTTTTACCTGAAATTTTGGAACAGCACCGTAACACTTGCCTGACCTTTTAGGTCTGTTTATAATTTAGTTTTCTGAACTCTATTTTAACATTAGTGCTGATCTCCAAAAGAATTGAGGTACAATGAGGTGTGTGTGACCTTCTTCTCCTTCATGACCAGGAATTTAATTAAGATTTTTCTGGGGTCTCACTGGACAAGAGGGGTTCCATTAGGTCAGTAAGGATGTTTACAAATTTCCCCTTTTTGGCCAAGATTTTCCAGAGGCAGCATTCATAGCCAAATTTTAATTTTGTCCCATCATGATCAGATTAGTGTGGCTACCTGCCGTGGGTCCTCCCTGTCCCCTAGTGGCCAAGGGATTTTATTGTCAAAAGGCTTACAGCCAATTAAAAATCCTAAGCCTGGTGGTCCACAGGCACTCATTAACACTTTAAAACACTTTAGGCCACCTAAGAGCATAAACCAAATGCCAAAAGCAAGGTTACAAAATTAACTGCCTATAAATATAACTTTCGTTTTAGTTTTAGACTTATGAGAATTTGTCTGATAAAGCATAAGCATTTTGATAAAGCCATTGGAGCATAAGAATATAGAGACCTACATCAGAAAAATTTGTACATCATGCCTATTGCTGATAATGACAGGAGAAGGAAGGTTATAAGTAGGTTACATATTCAAATTGTCTAGTAAGAAATTGTATTAATGAAAATAGAAGGAAAACTATTAAATGAGTCCTAATGTCTCTGAATGCAGGCTTGATCCTTTCCTTATGAAAGCAGTTCATTTTGACCATTGTTTTCTCTCAGGTCTAAAGACAAGGCTTTGGTTCACTTGATTTTAGTGTTAGATACCCAAAGTCAAGGCCCTGCAACTTAACAGTACAAGGCCTATTTAATAATATTTTATACAACTCTGATATGATATTGAGTATGTTGGATAAAGATGTTAAAATGCTTAAAATATTTGATTGAAACAAAATTACAGCTAATTTCTTTACAACGTAAAAGAAAAATAACAAGCTTATATGCTATGTGGCCTAAAATCTGAACATTTTGAAAAAAGCTTTTTCTTTTCAAATACTTCTTATGCAAAAGGAAATTTTATATAAGCAAATTTTTCTAAGTTAGCAAAGGTCACTGGTGAGCAAGATGATATAAGTGAATCATTTGAAGAATACACAGCAGTTATAGATGTATTTATTGGAGAATACAATGAAAGGCTCACCAACTTTGTGGATAATGACATCACACTTAAATTAGCATTTCAGCCTCACCTAGGTGAATATCACCAAGGCACCTAAACAAGCACAGATGGAATTGATTGAGCTCTCAGTAAATGACATAACAGTCATGGGCTGATGCTAAGACAACTTCAGTTGAAATATGAAAGAAGGCAGGAGAACACCTCCTCTTTCAGCAACATTCCCCAAAAATGCATTCTTGCTTTCCAACCATTTATTGCTGTGAATCTACCTAACCCAAATCAAGATGCCCTTTATGTCACAAATGACCCCTACCCACCTAGAGGATCAACTGAAACTGTGAACCTCCTTCAAATATTGTTTGAATATTGCAAACAAATATTCAAATGCTTTCCAACAAAAAGAGATGCAGTAAAGTTCTTTAGGTTAGTTAACTTTAACAAATAGTTTCCAGTTTTTGAAATTCTAGCACATTGTAGGTAGAATGTTACAAAATAACATACATTTATTTATATGTGTGTGTGTGTGTGTATGTATAATTGAAGATTCTTGAATGTAGCCTTATGTGATTGCAGCTAAATTAATATAGCCTTCCAATTTGAAAACGTTCTCCACCGTGATCCAGGCTGCATTGTTTTATTTGTTATATACTTTATCTTACTCAATTCTTGTTCAGGGAGCTATACAATCTTAGCATCTCATTAATTTATACATTCATATGAAGAACATATAACCTGTAAAATGGTTTCATTTGTTTCCTACTCTAAATATTCTAGTATGACAGGAATACATGATTAAAACACCACATGTGTATTTGAATAATAGATACAAATATTTTAGGGTATTAAAGGCTAACACTGATGTCATTAAAAAACTAGGACAATTGCAATCTCAAAAAACTCTCAACATGCACAAAATCACACCCACATTTACACTGCAAAGTTTTGTAATTATTTAACTAAAAGAGAAGAGATGTTTGTAAAAGCCCTAAACTAATTTCTTTAACGTTTTTGTCAATGACTCTATGACTTTCTTATTTCTAAGACTGTAAATAATTGGATTTAAGAAAGGAATTATAACAGTGTAAAACAGAGAGTCCATCATATCTTCATCATCAGCTTGTGGCGATTGAGGGCGCACATACATGAAGAGCAGAGGGCCATAGTACAAAGACACGGATAGGAGATGAGCCCCACAGGTGGAGAAGGCTTTCCTTATGCCTTTGGAAGACTTCATTTTTAAGATTGTAAAGAGAACAAATGTGTAAGAGACAAGAACTGTTCCAATAGTGAATACTTGAATTGAACCTGAGAAAATAAAAAGCATTAGATAATTAATAGAAGGATCAGTGCAAGAAATTTTACACAATGGGATAATATCACAGTAAAAGTGATGTATTACTTTGGAATTACAGAAAGTTAATTTGAATAAAAAAAAACTATGAATTATGGCATGAAGAAAGCCACCAGCAAAGGACAAGACTAATAGCCGGGTGCACAGTGCACTGTTCATAATCACTGGGTAGAGTAAAGGTTTGCATATGGCGACATAGCGATCATACGCCATTGCTGCCAAGAGAAAGCATTCTGTGGTTGCACTGACTGCAAAGGAAAAAAACTGTATCATGCATTTGGAGAACGATATCATCTGACTCTCCACTAAGAAGCTGACCAGCATGTTGGGAGTCACTGTAGATGATAACCAAGTGTCCACGAAGGCTAAATTCCCAAGGAATAAGTACATGGGGATGTGAAGGTGAGGGTCATTCCAGATGAGAGCAATCAGACCAAGATTCCCCATGATGGTGATGAGATACATCACCAAGAATGTCAGGAACAGGAGGATTTTCCACTGTGGTTGATGTGTAAGTCCTGTGAGAATGAACTGTGTCAGGACTGTTGCATTTTCCTTTTCCATGTACTCACTTGGTGTCTTCTGAAATAAAATGCAGAAAATGTAAAAAATACATATTCACCATGTAATTACTGCAAGTAGAAATTGGGGTATGGAAGTTGAAAGAAAGCCAAAGTGTTGCCAGATTGCCTGTTAATTAATTTTATTTACTACTACTAAACTGTGGGAAACTAAAGGAGGGAAAATATAATTAGTCTCCATTCAAAAATTGTGCAAGATTAATAGATTTAGAAAAAGAAAAGGCATTTTGAGCATGTACTAAATTTGCAGTGGGCACAATTGAATATGGTTAAAAAAAAATCTTCTTTCTGAGACATAAATTCAATATCAACAGAAAGATATTGGAAGGAGCAGGATTAATAAGGGAGGTGCCATAATAAGGGTCTTGAACTTTAATTCTCAAGCAATAGTCATACATTGAAAACTTTTCAAATTGTGAGTGGCATTGTGAGGTATTTTTTAAATCAAATCTTTGGTGTGTACAAAATATGCTGCAAGTAAGTACAACTGGAATCAGAAGCACTAATCAGAGAGCTGCTACTGTTTTCCAGGAGTTCCCCAAATGGATAACATAACGATTGTCTGAGGGAACTTGTGAAAAATACAGATTACGAGGTAACAGTGTAGAGTGGCACACATTAGTCCAAGAATGGGGCCCAGGAATCTTCACAATGAAAATGCTCCTTACAGAACACGAATTCACGTGAAGTGATTAGAATGAGAGTGATAGGGTTTTGAAAGTGATAAGGGGAACAAAAGATAGACAATAGAAATATAGACTCACCATGACTGGTGGCATATTGATTGTGGAGGGGATGGTTAGTGAAGGAGAGTTGTGTCATTTGCTGACTGGGTAGACATTCATTAAATATTATGATCAAGAACTTACTTGCTTTGGCAAAATACAAAAGGGGCGTCCTCTAATTATTTGTATGACATGTACTTAGTAGCACAAGGCTATTAAGTACTAAGAAAAAATGACTTTAGTGTCATGGGAGTAGTTACCTTGTAAGTTATAGATGAAGTATCCATTGGAGGGTTTACAAAAGAAAGGGAAGAAGAGGAAGATGGACACTTGAGGAAATTGTGTCAGAGAGTGAAAGCATCAGTACAGCAGTCCCAGCTTTTGTGTCATTTTGCTTTCAATGGTTTCAGTTACCTGTGACCAACTGTAGTCCACAAATATCACATACTATAAGATATTTTGAGACAAAGAAAGAAAGGTCACATTGACATAACTTTTATTATACTACATTTTTATAGTTGTTGTATTTTATTATTAATTATTGTTGTTGCTATCTCACTGTGACCAACTTATAAATTAAATTTTGACAGGTAGTATGTAAAAGAAAAGCATAGAGCAGAACCGAAAGGGTTCAGTACTGCTTGACTTTTCAAGCATCCACTAGGGCCTGTGGAAGGCATGCCCTGCACATAAGGGGAAAGTACTGCGTATGTCATTGATGAGATGACAACACCTGATCCCTTTTCCACCACATGATGCTTGGAGGTGAGCAGAGTCCACCACCCAGTACAGAAGTCACCAAAGCTGGGAAGATATTTTCCCATCATCCTTGCACCTAGATTAAGGGGTTTAGATCTATATTTGTCCTGTCAAATCCACCCCAGAGTTCTCCGATAGGCAGAGAAACAGAGATAGACAGGTCAGAAGAGAATTCCGGTGGCAAAAACAGCAGGGCAGCAGTAAGCATCCTGCACCCATCACAATGACACAGACACTGTCAGGGCATCTGAAGTCAGCAGCAGCAGCAGCTTCCACTGAACTAATGCTGAATGTGGTTCGTGCTGGTGACTACATGTCCTGCTTCTTTTTTTTACTGCTCATTTTTCCAGCTTGTTCTTCAAACCTTAGCAACTTTTCTGTGGGAGAGAAAATACCCATTCAATCCTCTCATTTCCTATTGCAAATGAGGCCATGCCTCAAAGAAATAAAAGACTAGAAAGAGACCAGGAATGGATACTGTGCAGGGTGGTCAAAGAAGCAGGAGAGATGTGGGAAAGCTGAGTTCAAGAGGACAAAGTGAGGGACAGGGCCACATGCCACAGGCCTGGGAAAGTTCATGTTGAAAAAACTCCTCAAGGAGACAAATGCATGTGAAGTGATTAGACTGAGAGTGACAGGGCTGTCGAAGTGATGAGGGGAACAGAGAGATAGAAACAAGAAATACAGACTAAGCACGACTTGTGGTATATTAGTTGTAATTGTTCTAAGAAAAAGTGAGGAGAGTTCATAGTGTAAATCAGGAAATGTTTAGAACCTTTAAGGGCTCTACATCACAAGATCCAGTTATTATCACAGGTCACAAATTAATGGGAATTCAGTGGGTAGCAAGAGACGCAGTGGTAAATGAAATGAAATGGAAGACACTAAGAAATGAGCAGCACAGTTGGCAGGTGATTGCTGCCACAGATAAATGTAAGTTTTTCTATAGAATGTTTGAGAAAAGTTCTGAAGGTATGGAAAGGGGAAAAGGGACAGAGGCGAAAAGAGCAACTTGGATGGATGAAAAGAGAAGAAAGATAAAGAAGAACAATAGGTGGAAAATAACAAATGCATACATGGATCTGTATGGAAAAGACAAACCAAAAGGCTGGAGTAGAGAAGGTTAGAGAAAGGCTGACGACTACTAATGGGCAAAGGTCCTAGGCTGAGGATGGTAAATGTTTGTCTTAACTCTATGACTTCTTAAAAGATAGATTTTTTCTTTTTCTGTTATTTGAAATTCAGAGCTTACTATTCTTTTGTGTTTTTGCATAAAAAGAGAGCTTTTTTTTTTTTTTTTTTTTGTAGAGATAGAGTCTCACTTTATCACCCTCGGTAGAGTGCCGTGAAGTCACACCTCACAGCAATCTCCAACTCCTGGGCTTAAGCGATTCTCTTGCCTCAGCCTCCCAAGTAGCTGGGACTACAGGCACCCACCACAACGCCTGGCTATTTTTGTGTTTTGCAGTTGGGCCAAGGCCAGGTTTGAACCCACCACCTTCGGTATTTGGGGCTGGCACCCTGCTCGATAAAGGCCCTTCCCCAAAGAGAGCTTTGATTTTAAATTTTACTTTGCACACTTTGTGTTGCAGGTACTAGCACTGCCTGCAACTTCTTTGCATATTTAAAAGTTAATTTATCGTGGTTTTTAGAACAATTACAGTTGACTTTTAGTAGGAATCTTACTGAATTTACTACTTGAGAAATTTGTTTCATTGATCAATTTTTTTAGCAGAATTAAAATAAAGTCAAAGACTGGATACTCTGATATAAGTTATATAAATGGCAAAGCCAGCAATTCTAGTAGTTAAATGTATTTTTATTTTATATGGCTTCCTTTTATGTAATCCTAAATCACCACATATCTGAAAATATTCAAATTCAATTTGTGTGTGGGTACTTACAAAGTCATAAACACTAGAACTTATGAAATAATAAACTTATTACTAGAAATACATTTTCTACATGTTTCCTACTACATACATATATGCATGTATTATTAATAATTTTACAAATATATAGCACTAAATTAAATCACCATCAGAAGTAGGTTAAAGGATATAAGAGTTAACATTTAAGTGACTTACCTTAAAAGTTTCAGAACATACATTCAATTCAACACAATGAAGTTTTATGTTTGAATTATCAGAAATGTTGCTCATATAAGAAACAGTATAACAGAAATTTTAAGGCTAGTTTTCAATTATTTACCTTTTCCTTTCACCAGAACTTATCTAATAAATTCATTGTCATTAGATTAACAACCTAATAAAACATTGTTAGATAGAAACAATCAGTCTCATAACTATTTTGGTTATCCAGATTCAGTCATGGAAAATAAAACATACAGAAAATTTATAATTTGCTTCACATTTCTCACCTATTGTGGCACTTTATAAATGCACTCTAAAGTTATTGTAAGTTAAACAGCATTGTTAACTTTCAACATGAAAGACAGTGCATATTACAGATTACCCTTTTACCCATATCCTGAAAGAAATTGTGGAGATCCTTTAAAAGTGTTAGGCTTTCTAAGCCACAAAAACTATAATAGTATAGGAATGCTGATAAGGAAGGTGGCAATTTGCTACACAGTGATTCATTTTATAAGCTTCCTTTCCCAAGCTCAGAAAAAATGTGGTGTATATAAATTTGTTTTCAACATGAGAGTCAACCAATGATGTAACTGTGTGTTTTTGCCAGAAAAGGAAGGAGTGGAAAACTGAAATTCCCCTTAGAGCACCTGAGGATTTCCTGTAGGATGAAGTGAAGCTCTTGTACTGGGCACTGTGGATTCAGAAAAATTGTCCCACAGGTCATTATAGTTTTTGAAATGATAAGCACCCACTAGTTGCTGTACTTTTAACAACAGAAATTACGTATCATACCCCTATTTTCCACCACAGGTGACTCTTCTGATATCTCCAGGCAAAACTCAGTGTGTATGTATGTACATGTGTATATATATATACATATGTGTGTGTGTCTGAGTGTGTGTG
The DNA here is from genome assembly GCA_963574655.1 of Perodicticus potto. Classification (NCBI taxonomy): domain Eukaryota; kingdom Metazoa; phylum Chordata; class Mammalia; order Primates; family Lorisidae; genus Perodicticus; species Perodicticus potto. The sequence goes on from CAUYRH010041032.1 coordinate 17,541, forward strand.
TGTGTGTGTGTGTGTACACATATATATATAATTGCTCCAAGTACCTTGATTACTATGATTTTGTTTGAGCTAATTAAAACAAAATTTTAACGTAGCCAAACATCCAGATTTCATTCAGGGGCCAACTCCTAAGTTGTCTTTCTCATGCAAATTGCAACTCAAATGCAGACATATACCAGCTCCCCTGCTTTCACCTGACGAGAATTCCACTACAAAAATGGGAGAAGCCAAGGAGTAACAAAGACCAAGGACCACAGTGCGTTGACTAATGAAGTAGAGTATCACTTCCAGTTCTCATTTGCCATCCCTGATTCTTCATTGGTTAAGTGTTCAAATCTTTTGCCCATTTTAAAATTATTTTATTATTATTGAGTTCTGAGAACTCTTTATGTTTTCTGGATACAAACTCTTTAACAAATACGTGATTTCTAAATATTTTCTGAAAGTCTATGTGTTGTTGTGTCATTTTAACAATGTTTAAATCTAATGTGGCAGCATCTGATTTCTTTGGATATTACTATCAGGAAAATGATTTTCTAACAACCAGTGTCAAAAACATTTTGACACCCCTTGCAATTGAAATTAAGTATGTTACACTTATTGAATATTGTGGAGATTCGAGAAGTTTATATTCAAGTACTCAGTAAGCTTGGCTTTAGTTCAATGGTTATCTAGTTTTTATGATGTGAAACAAAGTGTTTTAAAATGATAGAAATACTTGCTGTGAAAGGGCAAATGTATGCAAAACAGAAACATTAAATTTATATCAATATCTTATACTTTATACTACATTTCTATATATACACAAATTTCATGTTTACAAATACTAAGGGAAAGGAGCAGAAAAGACTCAAGCATCTGCATCATCAACTGTGTTCAGCAGAATTAATGCTGTCGTCCCCATTCGCAATTTCCTAAATCCAGAGGGAAATGGTAAATGCCGCCACATACACAGACTCCACTGTGAGAAGTTGGTGATTGTGGAGTTGGCACACATCGGAATTCCTGCAGAGCTGGACTGAGAACCCATCATGTTTCAGGCCTAATCAGCCAGAAGGTGGCCATTTGTTGCTGTTTGAGTTTTATTGCAGGTGAAGGACATGTTTCCCTGGTTTCAAAGCTAGAACTCATGGTGTGTGTTTCTGAATTGTTCAATTGAACTTTACTTACCACAGCAGGTAATTTTTGGGAGCAAAAATTCCTTCAGTTTGGATCTCTATGTAAGATGAATCAGTAGTTGTGCAGGGCTACAGTGTAAACAGAAGGAGAGGCCTTTGTGTGTTTATCAAAATCTGAAGGCCTCAGAAGTTACAAATTCTCCTATGTCCATAGCAGAGGTGACTGTGTATAAGAAGTCGTTTGGGGTGTCTACGTCCAGTGATTTCAAGGCTTGTTCAGTGTTTATGGTGTGATGTTCACTGTCTTCAGTTTGTCTTTTGTTACTTAAAGACAGAAAGAACTCGGATTTAGAAATGTATTCCAACAACTTGGGCTGGGCCAGATGCGAGCTGGGTGTCAGGTCCAGGGTTTATGACAGACAAAAAAAAAAAAACAAACAAACAAACAACTACGATCAACCAATGTTTTACCTGGCAGATGACTTATGGTTTCTAAATGCTTTATAATTCATGGTTTGGATCCTCTTACCTCTCACGTTCTGTGAAGGAATCATACTATTCTCTGAACTCAATTGTGTAATTGATGAGAATTTCTCAATATCTTGATTTAAAACCTTAGGGCCTTTATGGGGTAGCAAACCATAAATTACTGTCTCTGCCGGGAAACTGTTGCTTCTAATATTGTCTGTAACAACACTGTATGATGAATGAACACTCTCAGAAATGTCTCTGCACCTTCCAGCCTGGTGCATCTGTACGTGATCACCTTTCAGTCTTTACCTCACATCGCCTTAACTTTCTCTGGAGAACCCACCTGACTGAAAACCAATGTCTATAAATTCATCAACCTCAGTGGCTGCAGATGAAGTTACCTTAGAGTTGAATATTATGGGAAGGGACACTCATAAAACAAACAACAAATCAGTTTGAAAACCAGACCATACAGCGGAATCAGAGCTAGTCTCCTGTGAAGAGGTGTAAAGATCAAGGAGGTGTGAGACATTGTGTCCGTACATGGGATGAAGAAGTGCTGTTCTTTCACCATGGTCCCTAGTTCTTGTAAAGGATTAGATGGACTTTTACACGCTTGAACACCTCTACTAACAGGCCCAATTTTGGAAAGAGGCAGGTCGTCCAGAGGAGAGCACCCTGCTAAATCTAGGCTGAGCATCAGGTTCTTATTGATGAGGACAGTAAGAGCATGGCCCCATGGCAGAGCCCTGACTGACGCCTGACACCACCGGTTGGGTGGAGGCGTTGGCTGTGGGCACACAGTCATGCGTAGGAGACTCCTGCATCATTGGTAATTTAAAGGAAGCCACTGGGGCTTTGATAGAAGCAATGTCTAGAGATTATCTCAGAAGTGTCAAGTGTCTATTTTCTGACATCACAGCTGCAAGAGCCTTCAAAAGAAGCTACTAGCATTTTTTCAGAAGATTCTAATCCTGGAGTTTCTACTGTAGGGATTAGCTGTGTGTGGTGACAGCACCTGAAATCTCTTCTCAGGGACATCCCAGTACTGTTAACTATAGTCTTCATATACTATACATTAGGTCTCTAGACTTATTGCCCACCATACTGCTAACTATACTCATCACACTGTGCACCGGATCTCTAGATTTACTAAC